>OZ010601.1:4974510-4977010 GCA_963932145.1 Acanthosepion lycidas
AATGTCTGCCTTCTCGTTCGTTCTTTCAAAGCTGGAATGTAGGAGAAGGGCGATAGAAGAACGAAAATAAGGGATGGAAAGCAAGAGGAATAGTTTGTATAACTGAAAGCAGTTAAACAGGAAAGATAAAGGTTGGGTAAAGAGGAGGAGGAAAAAGAAACAAGAAAGAAAGGAAGAAGAATAAAGAGGCAGATAGGAAGAAATGAAAAAAAGCACAAAGAGGGCAGAGGAGGAAGTGAGACGAGATAGAAATAAGGAGATAATGAAAGGAAGAAAAGCAAAGAGCAAGGTTAAGCAATGGTAGTGAGGAGAGAGAAAAGAGGATGAAAGGGAAAGTAAAGAAGAACGAGAGAGGGGAAGAGTAAGGGGGTAAATAAGGAAATGAGACATAAAAAGAGGGGCAAGAATGATTAAGGAACAAAAACAGTAGAAAAGAGAGAGAGGGAGAGAGAGAGAGAAAGAGAGAGAAGCGAGAGGAATGGTATGAGGCGGGAAAAGCGGAGGGATCAGGAAGTAGGAGGAGAGTGTGAAGAAAAAAAACGAGAAACAAGAATCTAATACGATAAAAAGAAATAAAAAGAAAAGATTTGAATAAAAATCATGAATTTAATTGAAAATCGAGGTCTGAAGCAATTTCGCTTTGTGAAAAGATTTTACTTTTTAGCATCGTTCATAAAAAAAGAAATATTGCTAATTAAATCTCATCTTCAAGTTTTTCATGATGCGCCATCATCTCCTTACATTCCCAGCAGCCATTGCAGACGTGCTACATACGCAGAATGCCTTTCTTTTGTCGTCTGCAATCAAAACACTACAGATTAGTAGTTCGATTTACTTGTGAGACTTTCAAACAGGGATTTAACTACCGATCCTTTGCTCTAAACTAAGAAATGTATAAATCGAACAAGACGAGGATGTTCTAAGATTAATGCTATTGGTATTACAGCCCCGAAATCATACTTGAAATTATTCTTCTTATTTTACCATCAAATAAAGCTTTTTTTGCAGGTACAGCTTCTATTTTAACAGTAGTCAGTCTATTATATATGATAAGCTGACTTATAAATAATTTCCGTTTTTGTTTATCAACTTTACTCTTAAAAAAATAAAGTACACTTACATGTTTATCTAAATATATATTCGTCATTGTTCATAATGAGTTATTGCCACTTGTCAGGCAGCTCATAGATACCATTTGACCAAATTTCCCTTTATTTTGATGCAAAGCTTGTGACGAAGTCTTGAGCCTGGCTTTCATTAACAGATCGCGGCAACTATTAAGGAGATGTGATTAAATATAACTTAATGTTTAAAAAATATTCACTATTATTATTATAGATAATAAGCATTATAAAATAGCTATAGTGTGGAAAATGGAATTTTCGACAATATACGCATTTTTTTACGTATTTATTTTTATTTTTTTTTTATAACTTTTATCAAAATTGACATTCTTGTACATGTAGTTATGGATAATATATTAATATATTAGGTTGGTGCAAAAAAAATGATTTTTGTACCAACCTAATACATTAATTACTAATTTTCTAATTAATAATTTGTGCTCAGTTATTCACATTAATTGCTATCTGCTGATGTGTTAAAATCTTGGAATAATGCAATAATAAAAATTTAGATTTTATTTCTCTGGTGGATGTCGCGATCTGTAACAAAAGTTTTACCCATCAAAACGTTTTGCAGCAATCAGAAAAGGTAAAAAAATGATATGTTGCAATAGCAGTTGAATATGGAGGGGGGTAGAATAGACCAAACGTGTTCCATTTTTTTTTCTTGTGGTGTTCTTGTATGTGGCTTACGTTGTCATGAAGGCGAGCAAAATATATCCATTCACCCATTGTGCACGCTGCTAGCAGCGAGCAAAATCTAAGCTATGTTAGTATATTCCACATTTATTCTTAAGTGACAAATAAAATTATTAGTTAGGATGGTACATTCATTATTACAATTGGTTCCCCATAACGGAAATTACCTATCAATGAAGCATATATACAGGGTGTTTCAAAAATCCTTTTACAAACTTTCTCACACCAAAAGAAGGAGAAAAGTCCACATAGACATATATCCACAAATCCTTCATTTTTGCGTCATTAAGTTTAAAGTTTACAGTAGGTGCTATTAGATGTAAAATCCAAGTTACAATCCCAAAATACTTTTACAAACTTTGGGGGCACGTTCCTGATTTTACTGTAAACTTTCTTTAAATGAAATAACTCATAAAGGAGGTATTTTCGGGCATATGTTTATATGGAATTTTGTCCTTGTTTTGGTGTGAGGAACCCACCCACAAAGTTTGTAAAAGTATTTTTGATACACTATATATATATATATATATATATATATATATATAGCTTAATCTTTCAAATGGACATTTTTGCTTTTACACGATTTGAACAATTTTGCTGTTACAACCGCTGTACATATATATATATTGCTGTTACACCCGGTGTATATGTGTATATATATATATATATATATATAT
>OZ010601.1:4982010-5059510 GCA_963932145.1 Acanthosepion lycidas
CTTCTGATACATCTTACTCAGCATAGATTCCGCAACAATATGTTTTCCTTTTGTTTTTACTCAAATATATATGTATATATAAGAAAAAGAAGTTGAAAATGCAACTGGAGTCTTTAAGAATATTTATTTTTGACTAACTTTACCGGTTTCACAGTTCTATGATTTTCAAAACTTAAACTGAGATGGAGAGACGCATTGCTATACCGTAATATGTCTCACATGACTCTCTCTGTCTCATATGTCTCTCTCTCTCTCTCTGTTTCACATGTCTCATTCTGTCTGTCTGTCTGTCTCTCTAAACTCAACATAAAATTTGTGACAACTACATCTAAAACAACAACAGCAAGAAAAGACTTAATAAATACAAAACAAAATAACAATCCAAAATCTGAAGGAGGAATTTATTCTATCACCAGCAAGCATTGCCAGAAAGAATATATTGGAGAAACCTCAAGAAATTTAAACAAAAAAATATATGAACACAAAAGAGATATTTTAAGAAAACAACACACAAAACGCATTGGTTGTTCAAAGGAAACTGACGACAATTGTGATATAAAAATGCTACTCTAATTAAAAGAGAAAATAATTCGCTAAGAGGAAAATGTCTAGAAAGTGATTTAATTGCTTGTCCAGGCAAAGTAAATTTTCGTTCAGGTTATTACAACGTCTCCCTATTCTTGGAAGATTTATGTTATCCCAATGGAATCTGAATAGATTGCAAAAATTACTTCAAAAAGATTATTTCAAAATTTTGAAACTACTAGCATCTCTCATTCATACACATGGGTAAAATACCAACAAACCCAGTTCGTGGAAGTCCACGGATAAAACCCGTCACAAATAAACTTTATACATTTTTGTCTTACAATTTTCCAGCAGTGTTTCTTGATGTATAGAGATATATATCATTATCTGTCGCTTTCTCATTCTTCCCCCTCCCACATATATATTATAATATTTTTTATTATACCAGACTTATAATAAAAACAATTTACATCGCTACACAAAAGCTTTCATATTTCAATACCATGATTGTACTTCCTCAGTTGATGGTTGGTAACTGGTGATAAAAATGCTACGAACTGTGGAATTTATTCCATTTGTTCTTTCTCTTATTTGTATATATATATATATATATATATATATATATATATATATATATATATATATATATATATATATATATATATATAAGGTTAATAGTCAGAGTTGAATCAGACCAGAAAACAGTATTATCAAAAAGTGCACACACACACACACACATATATATATATAAAAGCTTACGGTCAAATCGCTCAGTTTTCATTTGATCATCGAAATTAAGTGGTGCCGAGCGAGTTTAGTAGAAGGGAGGCCATTTAGTAGACGGGAGGGTCGATTTAGTAGAAGAGGGCGATTCAGTAGAAGGGGAGATTTAGTAGAAGGGAACGATTTAGTAGAGGGGAGCGATTTAGTAGAAGGGTGTAATTTAGTAGAAGGGAGCGATTTAGTAGAGGGGAGCGATTTAGTAGAAGGGGGTGATTTAGTAGAGGGGTGCGATTTAGTAGAAGGGGTGATTTAGTAGAGGGACAGATTTAGTAGAAGGGAGCGATTTAGTAGAGGGGGGCGATTTATTAGAAGGGAGCGATTTAGTAGAGGGGAGCGATTTAGTAGAAGGGTGTGATTTAGTAGTGGGGGCAATTTGGGAACACTTGTTACTGTAAGCGAATATCGAGTACAAAACCGATTGAATCGATCTTTTCCCACCACCAGCTCGAAATAGTCGGACTTGTATCTGGAAAAATCACCGTTCTTATTAAAAGAATGCTTACTGAAATGTTCACTCGCACCCCCCCCCCAAAAAAAAAACAAAACAAAAAAACAAAAAACAAAAGAAGAAATACTCTTACGATCCAAAAAGGTTGTAAAAAACGTATCGGGACTGATGCTATAAAACGAAAACTATAACGCATATCAATTCGGCATTTAATCTCCTTCGAAATAGCCCCTTCTGAAGTCTTTCACTTTATCCAGCGTCGTTTCCCTTGATAGGTGCATTCCTGGAATTTCTATTTTGGGAGAGCGAGCAGCTGCCTCATCGCATTCTCTTGGACTGCCTCGACGATAGAGTCATCTATCTACTTTTACGATTTAGTAGAATTCTCCGATATGCCAGTGTGTAGTTAAATAAGTTTTCCAATTTTTATATGACATTTGGTGTTGTGTTCATTGCCACTTGAGATTCACTAGAGGAAGGAGATACAACTTATCTGTAAGACATCCCCTATGAAAAGGAAAGAGTGTACCTTTCCCTTATATACTACTTTGGTAATACCATCTAACTGTTGTTAGCAGAAACACTTTGACCGACAAGTGGAGTATTCAGATATATGCTAAAAAATCATTTAATACTAGATTCCTGCTGATAAGTAGAAGAACAATATTAAATGTTGAAGTTGAATATAACTGGTGTTTCCTTCAGTCTTCTTAATAAAAAGAATAAACAAGAAAGACACCTTAAACTGTCTGCATTATACTTCTTCAGCCAAAGTTATATACCAATACTTTAACAATAAATGATAACTAAGCTTGCTGATAATTAACATTTGCAAGTATTTATAATACTAGAATTTTTGGGTAAAAATCCTCACAGTATAGTTAACTTGTTGAACTGGAAACTCGATTCTGGTAAAAAAAAATAAAAAACGTAAAGAAAAGATACGCAAAAGAACAATACTGCATTAAATAAATATAAATAAGGAAATTATATTAAATAAGTATTTGTTATTTTAATCATTAAATTGTTTTTAAAATAGTAGGAGTATTTTCTATGTTAAATAAAACTTTTAATTTTTCCCCCAAAATAATTTATTGTATTAAGCTATGCAACTTAGTAAAACGAACTGTCCTCTTTTTAACCGCTTACGTGTTTGCACCTCGCCCCAACATTTGGTTTCGATCGGTCAGTGTATGGCCATTTTAAAGTGGGTAATGGACGGACGGACTAACGGAAGTCCCAGAATTTTATTTATATATATATATATATATATATATATATATATATATATATATAGATAGATAGATAGATAGGTAGATAGACTCTATAAATAGGGAGTTAATTTAGATATCACATTTAAGAGGTTTTTAAGTGAGTGCTTTATAAAGAATGAATTCACTATTCATGGCTTTAGAAACTATTAGGTTGGTGCAAAAATAAAACGACATTATTACGTCATTATTTTTGCACCGACCTAATAGCAAATTAACCATTGCAGAAAATACTGCAACGATGTCTTCGAACATATGATAAAAGTTACAGTCATTTTACAGCTAAATAATGACCTCAACGTTTTCTTTTTGATAATATTTAATTAAATGTTGTAAAGATAAATTCTTTAAAGGAATTCTACATATGAAATGTTACAAATAATAACAGATAGTTATTACAGACTTGAAGTGTCATTAAACAATTTTGATGAAGGAAAGCAAAAATTAAATATATTAGGTTGGTTCAAAAATAATGTCATTTTCTCACATAATAACGATATTATTTTTGCACCAACCTAATAAATTATTGATTTACCATTTAGGTCCAAATAACAAAATACCATTTCTTCTTCTTCTTCTTCTTCTTCTTCTTCTCTTTTTTCTTCTTCTTCTTTGCATCGTGTCCCTTCAGGACGTGGACGAACATGACTCTGTACAACTTTCTATCACACGTGGCCCATAGCTACCCCCCCCCTATTTCCGGTATCCATTTACACAAGCCCGTCAGGTAGATGGCCGACTGCATTCAAATATCTGTTTTCCTCGATATCCCCTGTCAGGATTAAGTTTTCCAAGCCCTTTTTCCTCATCATATGTCCAAGAAATTCCAGCTGTCTTTTTCTGAATATTACTTATAATTGTTTCCATTTTCCCTTAAAACGTCCTTGTTGCTTACTCGCATCGTTCATAGAATTCTCAGTATCCTTCTGTAGAATCTCATTTCAATATCCTCCCTGTTTTCTCATCATCTATGTGGAGATTACACCGATAAAAAAATACCAGTGTGAACTGCAAGGTACTAAATTTTGTAAATCTAGTTCATGCAGACCTATTAATGATAATCGATATTATTCAATTCGCACATATAAATAGGGGGGGGAAAAAGATCCGTAGAATGTGAATTCTTGTGTTGGAGGAACGATGGAGCTTTTATATGTAACAAATTGAAAACAGTAAAAGACAGAAGTTGAAAACAATTCAGTAAGGAAATTTCAAGAGAATAAATATAAGAATAAAAGAAAAAGAAACTGGGATTACAACAAAATTACTTTAATTATTTTTGACCGATTCGTCCTTCCAACATTTTAGGCTCCCAAAAGCGTCAAACCATTTCTGTTCCTCTCTTCTCTTTGTTACAAGGATCTTAAAGCTAAAAAAAAAAAAAAAGAAAAAAAGAAACCATATAAAAAAAACCCCAAAAAAATCAAACAAGAAGACCTCCAAAATTCTGGAAGCAGCAAAAAGGCAGTTTTTTCTTTATCTATTCAAGACGCGAAAACAGATGTGTTCTCCGTGATCATCTGACGTCCAGCTGCTTACTTCGATTCCAGTTTTGGTTCGGCTTCGCCCCCGCTCCGAATTCTTCTGTAGCTTTATATTCTTCCGCAGCCTTCCTTATTTTTTTCCACCGTCATCGGATTTTGCGTTCGCCATTTTCCACGTAATGCGTCTCTGCGTGTATAGGGTAGGATCTTATTGGCTTTCGTCTCCTTAGTTAACGCCTATATATATATATATATATATATATATATATATATATATATATATGTATGTCGTGGATGTCTCTTTAACACAATAAAGAAGGCGCTGTTAACTGTTTTCAACTCCGAATTTCCTAGTTTTAATTTCTGCCTTAGCCATTATGCATGCGCTATCAAATAAACCTTGGAATGAAAACAGATCTTTTTTTTTCCCCAAGTGACACGTGACATATTATCCGAATCCTCAAGATTATGATAATTTACTTTTAGGCATTTTCTTGTTGATGTTTCGTTCTTTTTTCTCCCTTTTTTTCTAGAGTTGGAGGTGGGGGGGGGTTCAGTACTTAGGCGAGAGGTTAGAAATTTTTGGTAGAATTCTCCATTTCATAAGCAAGAGAAGAATTAACTTTTAATAGATTCTACAATCGTTACCAACATTTAATATTATTACATCTATCTATCTATCTATCTATCTATCTATCTATCTATCTATCTATCTATCTATCTATCTATCAGATTCTGTTCATATCTATCTATCTATCTATCTATCTATCTATCTATCTATCTATCTATCACATTCTGTTCATTTCTATCTATCTATCTATCTATCTATCACATTCTGTTCATATCTATCTATCTATCTATCTATCACATTCTGTTCATATCTATCTATCTATCTATCTATCTATCTATCTATCTATCACATTCTGTTCATTTCTATCTATCTATCTATCTATCTATCACATTCTGTTCATTTCTATCTATCTATCTATCTATCACATTCTGTTCATTTCTATCTATCTATCTATCTATCTATCTATCTATCTATCTATCTATCTATCTATCTATCACATTCTGTTCATTTCTATCTATCTATCTATCTATCTATCTATCTATCTATCACATTCTATTCATTTCTATCTATCTATCTATCTATCTATCTATCATGGGTTCTCGAATGAAAGAACACAAAAAATGTCGCGTTTCTTCTCTACAAGCAACTTCTTCAACCTTGTACGCTTTTTGGTACTTAAGCTCCCCCTAGACCTTATATATATATATATATATATATATATATATATATATATATATATATATATATATATATATATATATATTAACTAGTAAGCACGAAAGATTTAAATGTTTCACTAATAAACTACATAAACCAGTGTTTACCACCAATTTATGTATGCTGAATTCAAATTAATACTTTGACAAGCTGAGGACAAGGTCATTAAAATATCCTATTTTTATCAGTCCTATAATGACCTATTCCCCGTAGACCGCGTATAATACAGTGTCGAGTAGCTGTTTCCCGAGACGAAAATCTGCTCTTCGACATAGACTCGTCTGTAGATCCTCTCTGTCCAGAGACAGAGACATTGACCAGCAGAGCTAGAGATGAATCAATTGAAGATCAACATACAGTATTTACTACTTTAGAACATACACATTACCGTCCGTAAGTATGCTACAACAATTCATTATAGTAAAAACGGGATGCATGATGGCAAAAAGAAACAATAAACCTGATAAAACCAACTTTTTAGAAATTTGAATTCAACACATCAGTATTAGGAAAAAAAAAATCTGTTCATAGAGAATATCAATGTTTTTTTTTGTTTTTTTTTTTTTTTAACCAGTTCGGAGTCTAGTCCTCTTACAGCAAAATTCTGATCAACTTGGGATACGTGAAATTATATACATTTATGTAAACATGATGAGACAATGTGGGAAATCTAGCGTCTGTTCTCTGACTTACCCATTATATATATATATATATATATATATATATATATATATAAAGAAAAATATATGAAGAAAAATATACGGAAAAACAAACAAAAATCCTAATATGCAATTATGCTGTTTTAATGTTAATATAATGTCAACGTCGGACGTTTCGGTCTAGTCGACCATCTTCAGGACATATTCATAAAACATAATTAACATAAGACTATATTTAATTCAACATGAAAAGACGATGGACATAAGACTAAGACTAATCAAAACAGATAACTGAAATTTTTTAAGATCAGCGTTCCGTTTCAATATGATCACGTCTATTCACAAGGAATTTATTTCTGTATTTATTTATTTATTTTAAATAATAGAAGGTCTTGATTTGAGCATTTTCTTTTAATCTTTTAATATTTTTATGGGACGGTTGTCATCAGAGGACGAAACGCGACATATACGCTCACACAAATACACGCACGCACACATATATATATATATTTATGTATATGTCTGAGGCGTATGTATGTATGCATATCTATATAGGAGGAGATGTCGAAAGCTTTTCAGAGCGACCAAGAAGGAATTCAAAAAAATAAAATCTGATGTTTGGGCAATTTTTTAGTCTTGGGGCTAGCCTAGTGTTTTTCAGCACTTCTTTCCATAGGTCTGATGAATTGGATCGTGATTACGATTCCAGCGTAATAAATTATAACCATTGAATATTATGTTTGAGTCTTTTATCTTATATTCTTACTCTGTCCTGGACATTGGGGTTTTTCTTGGTTCTATCCTCTAGGTAATTTCTATATATATATATATATATATATATATATATATATATATATAGCACTCGCTATTCCATCTTAAGGTGTTAGAGACGCTTTACATCAGGTTCAGGCAACCTACCCTTTGTAACAAGAGATTGTTTGCTCGGACTTGCTGTGCTGCGTTTCTAGCATCTTGGTTGGTATAACTTTTATAATAATTTATTTCTTCTTGTCCAATCATTCATGTCATGCATAACAGACTTTTTCTTTTTCTTTTCCTCATAATTTCCCCGTTAACAGTTCTAATGAGAGGGGACGAAACCGGTCGACTGGTGTTTGTTTTTATTTTAAATCTATCATGGTCCATAATATAAAATTTCTTGTTTTTAATGCCTTAATACGCTTCTGTACCGTTTCAAATATATTCAAATATATATATATATAAAATTATGTTTAGTGAATTTAAAAAACTTAACTTAAAGATAACAGTCTCTTCTAAATTGAAAAAGGTTAACTTCCTCGACGTAACCCTAGACTTACCGAGCAACACGTACCAACCTTATAGAAAACCAAATGCTAACCCCTTATATATACACCCGAAGTCAAACCACCCTCCATCCACAATTAAACATATACCCTCATCAATAGAAAATAGAATTAGCAGTAACTCCGCTAACAAAGTAATATTCCACCAACATAATGACTTCTATAACACTGCCCTAAAAAGTAGTGGTTATAAAAATGCTAACATTAAATATAGGGACAATTGCAATAACCAAAAGAAAAAAAACAGGAAAAGAAACATCATTTGGTATACACCTCCGTTCAACCAAATGGTTAATATTAAACTAGGACAGAAGTTCTTAGCTCTAATCGATAAACACTTTCCCACCAAAAGTAGGCTTAGTAATATATTCAATAAGAACACACTAAAATTGAGTTAGTGCTGCACTGAAAATCTAGAAGGTATAATAAGAAGACACAATAATAATATCCTGAACAAACCCCCTTACCTGAATAGTTTTAATAACTCTACACTTAAATCAGATAATGACAGGGAAAAACTATGCGATTGTAGAAACCCGGCAGACTGCCCATTAGAAAATAAGTGCTGCATCAAATCTGTGGTATACCAATGCACTATATCATCCACGGAGAACCCTAACAATAATATGATATACATTGGGTCCACGAAAAATGCCTTTAAAACCAGATGGAGGCAGCATAAATGCTCCTTCAACAACATAAACTTTAGACATCAGACCTCTCTATCTAAATATTTTTGGCACCTGAAAGAAAAAAATAGGACACCTAAAGTAAAATGGAAAATCATTAACAGGACTAGAACTTGCAAAACTTGGGATGACCCATGCCCTTTGTGCCTCCATGAGAAACTACACATTATTAAGCTTCTAAACAATAAAAACCTATTAAACAACCGGCAAGAATTAACGGTTTTCTGCCGACACAACCGAACTTACGCTCTGAATAACCAGCTAAAAAAACACGCATACAAAAAAATAAATTTTAAAATCCATAGCCCATATACATAGTTTTAATAACCTACAAAAATTGATAACCCTTTATGAAGTCGTCAAATAACAAACGCTGCGGCCTTTTCATATACACAAATCCCTTTCATAAAGAGATATAATAAAAGAATAAAATAAAAATAAATAAATAAATCTCCGTAGACGCTCAAGCCAGACTATGCTGAAAACTTCCTCCGTCGTAAATTTAGCCACCCCCACCTTACCGTGACCCGGCATCTATGAAAGTAACTCTATACTGATACAAATTATTAACACCCGACCCCTGCCGATTCTAAACAATCCGCCCTTGATGTTACCATGGAAATTTTTGATTTCAATTCTGACCATACTATTAAAACTCGTAAATTTCAGAAATAAGTCATTCCCAAAAAATTTCGCTTGAAGATGGAACAGAGCCTACTTTAACTCAAGTTAATTCAAATATTATTTTGAAGTTTTCGGCTCTTGTTTTGAAACATGAGACCTCTTATGTAGCGAGTTGGAATCATATTTTTAAATAAATAATTATATATATATATATATATATATAAATGGTGGTACTCGTTTGGAAAAACCTCGGATAGCTCAAACTGCGGTACTCGAGGAAAGATGGGGAATAAAAAAAGGCCCAAGAACATTAAAATAAGGCGAAAACAATCGTTCAGTGTTTAAGCTGCAAGTCCAAAGAAAAAACAAACAAACAAAAAACAAAAACGAGTAAAAAGACAACTACGTAAAGTGCTCAATACACGAAGTGGAGCAAAACCTAAAATAATCCTAAGGAGCCAGGCAAACCCTGCCTGACTTCTTATTATCTCATATATATATATATATATATATATATATATGTAAAGAAATATACTCTTAAGGTGTGCTATATTTATGGGATAAAGTGATCAATATCAGAGATAGAGCGTGTGTAAATATAAAAGTGAACATTGAAGTCAACACTTAGAGGCGAGAGTCTGTTTCGTGCTATATGCAATTGATTGCGTCTAACATGAAACAGCCTTGACCACTAATATTACGAAATAGCCTTGACCACTAATACTATCAATATATATATATATATATATATATATATATATATATATATATATATATATATATGTGTGTGTGTGTGTTTGTGTGTGTAAGCACATATGTGCATCTATGTATATATATGTAAGCACATGTGTGCATCTGTATGTATGTATATATATATATTTGTACATTTTAGGTGATTACACACATACACATATGTGTGTGTGTGGGTTTGTGTGTGTAAATTAATCTTCAGATGCGTGTGCTTTGCGAAAAACTTAGTTATATTTCTATTGTCTCGTTCCTACCGCGCTTGTATGTTTCTCATCTGAACGTGTTTGCAGATCTTATTGAATGTGTAGAGATGAACACACATGCCTTTCAGTCTACGCATGCGCAGAAACGCATTTGCATCAATACTTTTGATCTAATCACATCATCGTGTACACATGGCGAAAAACTCAATTTGCGAACGGGGATAGAAAGCTTAATTTATTTTCCCAAAGACACAGTGATCATCTCAGGGGAAACAAATCTTCTAGAACATTCGAAATTACGTCACCTCAAGTTTGTACGAAGAAGTTTTTTTCACAAACCCAAGCGCGCATGACAGTGTTCTGAAACTCAAATTTGACAGTTGCTGTCAATTAATTTTTTTTTCTTATTTAAAGTTTTTTAACTTTTGATGCATGGTCAGGATTTTTACTTTTAATTTAATTTTATTTTATTTTTTGCCACTGGCATGGCTATAATGAAGCTCTGGTCTTTGTTTAGAATTTGAAAATCAATTATGTGGTTCCTTAATACAGATTTGTTGTGTGTTATTCATCATACATTACACATATTTGCGTAAGATCTATCTATCTATCTATCTATCTATCTATCTATCTATCTCATTCTGTTAATATCTACCTCCCTCTCTCTATCTATCTATCCATATATATATATATATATATATATATATATATATCAGTTCATATCTACCTATCTATTTCAGTTTATCCATCTCTATTTTTCTATATCTCGTTGTATCAATCTCTTTCTCTCCCCACTCTCTCTCTCTTTTTCTCTCTTTGTCTATCTTTCTATCTTTCTATTCTCTGTATATTCCTGTTCACGTCTTTGATTCCTCAAGAATTCCATCTCATTCTATTAATCTCTAGCACGTTTTATTCTCCCTTCTCTCCCCCCCTATACATTAAGCTTGATAACAGAGTATGTATCTTTTCATAATTTGGTATTTGATTTTTTTACCCATTGGGAAAATGTTGCTAAAAGATTCTTAGAGATTTTGACGTTTTTGTTAAGTTTACCAAATAAACTTATACTTTCTGTTATCCTATTTGGCTCTTATTTTCGGTTTTCTACTGAGGTTGGCACAAGGCCATAACATAGTATCACTCAGGGAAGATCGAATTTGTTATAGGAGCAACAAATTTGAGTAACGAGCATACTAATAATTATTCCATAGAAGGGACCCTAAGATATATATATATATATATATTTGGGAAGATTGTGTCGCGTCATATATAAAGAGGACAATATTGCTAAAAAAAAAAATACATTTATGCGATTAGCTCTTCATGCGAACAAGTGCTCCGTGGAATTAAAAAAAGAAGCTTCCCTGATCATTACAAATTTAACCTTTTCAAGTCTAGAGTCAGCCGTTAACTTCAGCACATAGCCGCATAAGCTGTGTCTCTTAATCTGGGATCATCTACCTGCTTTGTGGAACTAAACGAGGATGCTTTCCTTATCATTTAAATCTTAATCAGTTCAATTCTAGAGACAGCCGTTATCTCCCCCCACATATCCGCATAAGCTGCGTCTGTTTGGAACCCACTACCTGCTTTGTGGAAATAAACGTGGATGCTTCCCTGACGACTACAATCAACCTGTTCAAGTCTAGAGTCAGCCGTTATCTACCCCAGATATCCACCTAAGCTGTCTGTTAATCAGTAACTCTTTACCTACATTGTGGAACTAAACGATGATACATTCCTGGTCGCTACACTCTTAAAATTTGAATGTCTAAAGACAGCCGTAATCTTCCTCACATATCCGCACAAACTGTGCCTCTCATCTTGCACCCTCTACCTGATTTGTGGAACTAAACGAGTATACTTCCTAGATTACATAAATCTTAACCTGTTCAAGCCTAGAGTGAGCCGTTATCTTCCCCCACATATCCGCATAAACTGTAACTCTTACTCTATAACCCTCGACCTGCATTGTGGAACTAAACGAGATGCTTCCCTGATCACTACAATTTTAACCTGTTCAAGTCAAGAATCAGCCATTATCTTCCCCACATATCCGCTTAAGCTGTGTCTCTTACTCTACTTTGTGGAACTAAAAGAGGATACTTGCCTGATCACTACAATCTTAACCTGTTCAAGTCTTGAATCAGCCATTATTTTCTCCACATATCCGCTTAAGCTGTGTCTCTTACTCTGCTTTGTGGAACTAAAAGAGGATACTTGCCTGATCACTACAATCTTAACCTGTTCAAGTCTTGAATCAGCCATTATTTTCTCCACATATCCGCTTAAGCTGTGTCTCTTACTCTGCTTTGTGGAACTAAAAGAGGATACTTGCCTGATCACTACAATCTTAACCTGTTCAAGTCTTGAATCAGCCATTATTTTCTCCACATATCCGCTTAAGCTGTGTCTCTTACTCTGCTTTGTGGAACTAAAAGAGGATACTTGCCTGATCACTACAATCTTAACCTGTTCAAGTCTTGAATCAGCCATTATTTTCTCCACATATCCGCTTAAGCTGTGTCACTTACTCTGCTTTGTGGAACTAAAAGAGGATACTTGCCTGATCACTACAATCTTAACCTGTTCAAGTCTTGAATCAGCCATTATTTTCTCCACATATCCGCTTAAGCTGTGTCTCTTACTCTGCTTTGTGGAACTAAAAGAGGATACTTGCCTGATCACTACAATCTTAACCTGTTCAAGTCTAGAATCAGCCATTATCTTCTCCACATATCCGCTTAAGCTGTGTCTCTTACTCTGCTTTGTGGAACTAAAAGAGGATACTTGCCTGATCACTACAATCTTAACCTGTTCAAGTCTTGAATCAGCCATTATTTTCTCCACATATCCGCATAAGCTGTGTCTCTTACTCTGCTTTGTGGAACTAAAAGAGGATACTTACCTGATCACTACAATCTTAACCTGTTCAAGTCTTGAATCAACCATTAGTTTCTCCACATATCCGCTTAAGCTGTGTCTCTTACTCTGCTTTGTGGAACTAAAAGAGGATACTTGCCTGATCACTACAATCTTAACCTGTTCAAGTCTTGAATCATCCATTATCTTCTCCACATATCCGCTTAAGTCGTGTCTCTTACTCTGCTTTGTGGAACTAAAAGAGGACACTTGCCTGATTGCTACAATCTTAACCTGTTCAAGTCTAGAATCAGCCATTATCTTCTCCACATATCCGCTTAAGCAGTGTCTTTTACTCTGCTTTGTGGAACTAAAAGAGGATACTTGCCTGATCACTACAATCTTAACCTGTTCAAGTCTTGAATCAGCCATTATTTTCCCACATATCCGCTTAAGCTGTGTCTCTTACTCTGCTTTGTGGAACTAAAAGAGGATACTTACCTGATCACTACAATCTTAACCTGTTCAAGTCTTGAATCAGCCATTATTTTCTCCACATATCCGCTTAAGCTGTGTCTCTTACTCTGCTTTGTGGAACTAAAAGAGGATACTTGCCTGATCACTACAATCTTAACCTGTTCAAGTCTTGAATCAGCCATTATTTTCTCCACATATCCGCTTAAGCTGTGTCTCTTACTCTGCTTTGTGGAACTAAAAGAGGATACATGCCTGATCACTACAATCTTAACCTGTACAAGTCTTGAATCATCCATTATCTTCTCCACATATCCGCTTAAGTCGTGTCTCTTACTCTGCTTTGTGGAACTAAAAGAGGATACTTGCCTGATCACTACAATCTTAACCTGTTCAAGTCTTGAATCAGCCATTATTTTCTCCACATATCCGCTTAAGCTGTGTCTCTTACTCTGCTTTGTGGAACTAAAAGAGGATACTTGCCTGATCACTACAATCTTAACATGTTCATGTCTTGAATCAGCCATTATTTCCTGCACATATCCGCTTAAGCTGTGTCTCTTACTCTGATTTGTGGAACTAAAAGAGGATACTTGCCTGATGACTACAATCTTAACCTGTTCAAGTCTTGAATCAGCCATTATTTTCTCCACATATCCGCTTAAGCTGTGTCTCTTACTCTGCATTGTGGAACTAAAAGAGGATACTTAGCTGATCACTACAATCTTAACCTGTTCAAGTCTTGAATCAGCCATTATTTTCTCCACATATCCGCTTAAGCTGTATCTCTTACTCTGCTTTGTGGAACTAAAAGAGGATACTTGCCTGATCACTACAATCTTAACCTGTTCAAGTCTAGAATCAGCCATTATCTTCTCCACATATCCGCTTAAGCTGTGTCTCTTACTCTGCTTTGTGGAACTAAAAGAGGATACTTGCCTGATCACTACAATCTTAACCTGTTCAAGTCTTGAATCAGCCATTATTTTCTCCACATATCCGCTTAAGCTGTGTCTCTTACTCTGCTTTGTGGAACTAAAAGAGGATACATGCCTGATCACTACAATCTTAACCTGTTCAAGTCTTGAATCATCCATTATCTTCTCCACATATCCGCTTAAGTCGTGTCTCTTACTCTGCTTTGTGGAACTAAAAGAGGATACTTGCCTGATTGCTACAATCTTAACCTGTTCAAGTCTTGAATCATCCATTATCTTCACACATCCGCTTAAGTCATGTCTCTTACTCTGCTTTGTGGAACTAAAAGAGGATACTTACCTGATCACTACAATCTTAACCTGTTCAAGTCTAGAATCAGCCATTATCTTCTCCACATATCCGCTTAAGCTGTGTCTCTTACTCTGCTTTGTGGAACTAAAAGAGGATACTTACCTGATCACTACAATCTTAACCTGTTCAAGTCTAGAATCAGCAATTATTTTCTCCACATATCCGCTTAAGCTGTGTCTCTTACTCTACTTTGTGGAACTAAAAGAGGATACTTGCCTGATTGCTACAATCTTAACCTGTTCAAGTCTTGAATCAGCCATTATCTTCTCCACATATCCGCTTAAGCTGTGTCTCTTACTCTGCTTTGTGGAAGTAAAAGAGGATACTTACCTGATCACTACAATCTTAACCTGTTCAAGTCTAGAATCAGCCATTATTTTCTCCACATATCCGCTTAAGCTGTGTCTCTTACTCTGCTTTGTGGAACTAAAAGAGGATACATGCCTGATCACTACAATCTTAACCTGTTCAAGTCTTGAATCATCCATTATCTTCTCCACATATCCGCTTAAGTCGTGTCTCTTACTCTGCTTTGTGGAAATAAAAGAGGATACTTGCCTGATTGCTACAATCTTAACCTGTTCAAGTCTTGAATCATCCATTATCTTCACACATCCGCTTAAGTCGTGTCTCTTACTCTGCTTTGTGGAACTAAAAGAGGATACTTACCTGATCACTACAATCTTAACCTGTTCAAGTCTAGAATCAGACATTATCTTCTCCACATATCCGCTTAAGCTGTGTCTCTTACTCTGCTTTGTGGAACTAAAAGAGGATACTTACCTGATCACTACAATCTTAACCTGTTCAAGTCTAGAATCAGCAATTATTTTCTCCACATATCCGCTTAAGCTGTGTCTCTTACTCTACTTTGTGGAACTAAAAGAGGATACTTGCCTGATTGCTACAATCTTAACCTGTTCAAGTCTTGAATCAGCCATTATCTTCTCCACATATCCGCTTAAGCTGTGTCTCTTACTCTGCTTTGTGGAACTAAAAGAGGATACTTACCTGATCACTACAATCTTAACCTGTTCAAGTCTAGAATCAGCCATAATTTTCTCCACATATCCGCTTAAGCTGTGTCTCTTACTCTGCTTTGTGGAACTAAAAGAGGATACTTGCCTGATCACTACAATCTTAACCTGTTCAAGTCTTGAATCATCCATTATCTTCTCCACATATCCGCTTAAGTCGTGTCTCTTACTCTGCTTTGTGGAACTAAAAGAGGATACTTGCCTGATTGCTACAATCTTAACCTGTTCAAGTCTTGAATCATCCATTATCTTCACACATCCGCTTAAGTCATGTCTCTTACTCTGCTTTGTGGAACTAAAAGAGGATACTTACCTGATCACTACAATCTTAACCTGTTCAAGTCTAGAATCAGCCATTATCTTCTCCACATATCCGCTTAAGCTGTGTCTCTTACTCTGCTTTGTGGAACTAAAAGAGGATACTTACCTGATCACTACAATCTTAACCTGTTCAAGTCTAGAATCAGCAATTATTTTCTCCACATATCCGCTTAAGCTGTGTCTCTTACTCTACTTTGTGGAACTAAAAGAGGATACTTGCCTGATTGCTACAATCTTAACCTGTTCAAGTCTTGAATCAGCCATTATCTTCTCCACATATCCGCTTAAGCTGTGTCTCTTACTCTGCTTTGTGGAAGTAAAAGAGGATACTTACCTGATCACTACAATCTTAACCTGTTCAAGTCTTGAATCAGCCATTATTTTCTCCACATATCCGCTTAAGCTGTGTCTCTTAATCTGCTTTGTGGAACTAAAAGAGGATACATGCCTGATCACTACAATCTTAACCTGTTCAAGTCTTGAATCATCCATTATCTTCTCCACATATCCGCTTAAGTCGTGTCTCTTACTCTGCTTTGTGGAAATAAAAGAGGATACTTGCCTGATTGCTACAATCTTAACCTGTTCAAGTCTTGAATCATCCATTATCTTCACACATCCGCTTAAGTCGTGTCTCTTACTCTGCTTTGTGGAACTAAAAGAGGATACTTACCTGATCACTACAATCTTAACCTGTTCAAGTCTAGAATCAGCCATTATCTTCTCCACATATCCGCTTAAGCTGTGTCTCTTACTCTGCTTTGTGGAACTAAAAGAGGATACTTACCTGATCAATACAATCTTAACCTGTTCAAGTCTAGAATCAGCAATTATTTTCTCCACATATCCGCTTAAGCTGTGTCTCTTACTCTACTTTGTGGAACTAAAAGAGGATACTTGCCTGATTGCTACAATCTTAACCTGTTCAAGTCTTGAATCAGCCATTATCTTCTCCACATATCCGCTTAAGCTGTGTCTCTTACTCTGCTTTGTGGAACTAAAAGAGGATACTTACCTGATCACTACAATCTTAACCTGTTCAAGTCTAGAATCAGCCATTATTTTCTCCACATATCCGCTTAAGCTGTGTCTCTTACTCTGCTTTGTGGAACTAAAAGAGGATACTTGCCTGATCACTACAATCTTAACCTGTTCAAGTCTTGAATCAGCCATTATTTTCTCCACATATCCGCTTAAGCTGTGTCTCTTACTCTGCTTTGTGGAACTAAAAGAGGATACTTGCCTGATCACTACAATCTTAACCTGTTCAAGTCTAGAATAAGCCATTATCTTCTCCACATATCCGCTTAAGCTGTGTCTCTTACTCTGCTTTGTGGAACTAAAAGAGGATACTTACCTGATCACTACAATCTTAACCTGTTCAAGTCTTGAATCAGCCATTATTTTCTCCACATATCCGCTTAAGCTGTGTCTCTTACTCTGCTTTGTGGAACTAAAAGAGGATACTTGCCTGATCACTACAATCTTAACCTGTTCAAGTCTTGAATCAGCCATTATTTTCTCCACATATCCGTTTAAGCCGTGTCTCTTACTCTGCTTTGTGGAACTAAAAGAGGGTACTTGCCTGATCACTACAATCTTAACCTGTTCAAGTCTTGAATCAGCCATTATTTTCTCCACATATCCGCTTAAGCTGTGTCTCTTACTCTGCTTTGTGGAACTAAAAGAGGATACTTGCCTGATCACTACAATCTTAACCTGT
The DNA here is from genome assembly GCA_963932145.1 of Acanthosepion lycidas. Classification (NCBI taxonomy): domain Eukaryota; kingdom Metazoa; phylum Mollusca; class Cephalopoda; order Sepiida; family Sepiidae; genus Acanthosepion; species Acanthosepion lycidas. Next base: position 4,999,773 of record OZ010601.1, read on the forward strand.
TCAAGTCTTGAATCATCCATTATCTTCTCCACATATCCGCTTAAGTCGTGTCTCTTACTCTGCTTTGTGGAACTAAAAGAGGATACTACATATACATATACTGATTGCTATATATACTGATTGCTACAATCTTAAACTGTTCAAGTCTAGAATCAGCCATTATCTTCTCCACATATCCGCTTAAGCCTTGTCTTTTACTCTGCTTTGTGGAACTAAAAGAGGATACTTGCCTGATCACTACAATCTTAACCTGTTCAAGTCTTGAATCAGCCATTATTTTCTCCACATATCCGCTTAAGCTGTGTCTCTTACTCTGCTTTGTGGAACTAAAAGAGGATACTTACCTGACCACTACAATCTTAACCTGTTCAAGTCTTGAATCAGCCATTATTTTCTCCACATATCCGCTTAAGCTGTGTCTCTTACTCTGCTTTGTGGAACTAAAAGAGGATACTTGCCTGATCACTACCATCTTAACCTGTTCAAGTCTAGAATCAACCATTATTTTCTCCACATATCCGCTTAAGCTGTGTCTCTTACTCTGCTTTGTGGAACTAAAAGAGGATACTTGCCTGATCACTACAATCTTAACCTGTTCAAGTCTAGAATCAGCCATTATCTTCTCCACATATCCGCTTAAGCTGTGTCTCTTACTCTGCTTTGTGGAACTAAAAGAGGATACTTACCTGATCACTACAATCTTAACCTGTTCAAGTCTAGAATCAGCCATTATTTTCTCCACATATCCGCTTAAGCTGTGTCTCTTACTCTACTTTGTGGAACTAAAAGAGGATACTTGCCTGATTGTTACAATCTTAACCTGTTCAAGTCTTGAATCAGCCATTATCTTCTCCACATATCCGCTTAAGCTGTGTCTCTTACTCTGCTTTGTGGAACTAAAAGAGGATACTTACCTGATCACTACAATCTTAACCTGTTCAAGTCTAGAATCAGCCATTATTTTCTCCACATATCCGCTTAAGCTGTGTCTCTTACTCTGCTTTGTGGAACTAAAAGAGGATACTTACCTGATAACTACAATCTTAACCTGTTCAAGTCAAGAATCAGCCATTATTTTCTCCACATATCCGCTTAAGCTGTGTCTCTTACTCTGCTTTGTGGAACTAAAAGAGGATACTTGCCTGATCACTACAATCTTAACCTGTTCAAGTCTAGAATCAGCCATTATTTTCTCCACATATCCGCTTAAGCTGTGTCTCTTACTCTGCTTCGTGGAACTAAAAGAGGATACTTGCCTGATCACTACAATCTTAACCTGTTCAAGTCTTGAATCGGCCATTATTTTCTCCACATATCCGCTTAAGTCGTGTCTCTTATTCTGCTTTGTGGAACTAAAAGAGGATACTTGCCTGATTGCTACAATCTTAACCTGTTCAAGTCTAGAATCAGCCATTATCTTCTCCACATATCCGCTTAAGCTGTGTCTCTTACTCTGCTTTGTGGAACTAAAAGAGGATACTTGCCTGATCACTACAATCTTAACCTGTTCAAGTCTTGAATCAGCCATTATTTTCTCCACATATCCGCTTAAGCTGTGTCTCTTACTCTGCTTTGTGGAACTAAAAGAGGATACTTACCTGATCACTACAATCTTAACCTGTTCAAGTCTTGAATCAACCATTAGTTTCTCCACATATCCGCTTAAGCTGTGTCTCTTACTCTGCTTTGTGGAACTAAAAGAGGATACTTGCCTGATCACTACAATCTTAACCTGTTCAAGTCTTGAATCATCCATTATCTTCTCCACATATCCGCTTAAGTCGTGTCTCTTACTCTGCTTTGTGGAACTAAAAGAGGATACTTGCCTGATTGCTACAATCTTAACCTGTTCAAGTCTAGAATCAGCCATTATCTTCTCCACATATCCGCTTAAGCAGTGTCTTTTACTCTGCTTTGTGGAACTAAAAGAGGATACTTGCCTGATCACTACAATCTTAACCTGTTCAAGTCTTGAATCAGCCATTATTTTCCCACATATCCGCTTAAGCTGTGTCTCTTACTCTGCTTTGTGGAACTAAAAGAGGATACTTACCTGATCACTACAATCTTAACCTGTTCAAGTCTTGAATCAGCCATTATTTTCTCCACATATCCGCTTAAGCTGTGTCTCTTACTCTGCTTTGTGGAACTAAAAGAGGATACTTGCCTGATCACTACAATCTTAACCTGTTCAAGTCTTGAATCAGCTATTATTTTCTCCACATATCCGCTTAAGCTGTGTCTCTTACTCTGCTTTGTGGAACTAAAAGAGGATACATGCCTGATCACTACAATCTTAACCTGTACAAGTCTTGAATCATCCATTATCTTCTCCACATATCCGCTTAAGTCGTGTCTCTTACTCTGCTTTGTGGAACTAAAAGAGGATACTTGCCTGATCACTACAATCTTAACCTGTTCAAGTCTTGAATCAGCCATTATTTTCTCCACATATCCGCTTAAGCTGTGTCTCTTACTCTGCTTTGTGGAACTAAAAGAGGATACTTGCCTGATCACTACAATCTTAACCTGTTCAAGTCTTGAATCAGCCATTATTTTCTGCACATATCCGCTTAAGCTGTGTCTCTTACTCTGCTTTGTGGAACTAAAAGAGGATACTTGCCTGATGACTACAATCTTAACCTGTTCAAGTCTTGAATCAGCCATTATTTTCTCCACATATCCGCTTAAGCTGTGTCTCTTACTCTGCTTTGTGGAACTAAAAGAGGATACTTAGCTGATCACTACAATCTTAACCTGTTCAAGTCTTGAATCAGCCATTATTTTCTCCACATATCCGCTTAAGCTGTATCTCTTACTCTGCTTTGTGGAACTAAAAGAGGATACTTGCCTGATCACTACAATCTTAACCTGTTCAAGTCTAGAATCAGCCATTATCTTCTCCACATATCCGCTTAAGCTGTGTCTCTTACTCTGCTTTGTGGAACTAAAAGAGGATACTTGCCTGATCACTACAATCTTAACCTGTTCAAGTCTTGAATCAGCCATTATTTTCTCCACATATCCGCTTAAGCTGTGTCTCTTACTCTGCTTTGTGGAACTAAAAGAGGATACATGCCTGATCACTACAATCTTAACCTGTTCAAGTCTTGAATCATCCATTATCTTCTCCACATATCCGCTTAAGTCGTGTCTCTTACTCTGCTTTGTGGAACTAAAAGAGGATACTTGCCTGATTGCTACAATCTTAACCTGTTCAAGTCTTGAATCATCCATTATCTTCACACATCCGCTTAAGTCATGTCTCTTACTCTGCTTTGTGGAACTAAAAGAGGATACTTACCTGATCACTACAATCTTAACCTGTTCAAGTCTAGAATCAGCCATTATCTTCTCCACATATCCGCTTAAGCTGTGTCTCTTACTCTGCTTTGTGGAACTAAAAGAGGATACTTACCTGATCACTACAATCTTAACCTGTTCAAGTCTAGAATCAGCAATTATTTTCTCCACATATCCGCTTAAGCTGTGTCTCTTACTCTACTTTGTGGAACTAAAAGAGGATACTTGCCTGATTGCTACAATCTTAACCTGTTCAAGTCTTGAATCAGCCATTATCTTCTCCACATATCCGCTTAAGCTGTGTCTCTTACTCTGCTTTGTGGAACTAAAAGAGGATACTTACCTGATCACTACAATCTGAACCTGTTCAAGTCTTGAATCAGCCATTATTTTCTCCACATATCCGCTTAAGCTGTGTCTCCTACTCTGCTTTGTGGAACTAAAAGAGGATACATGCCTGATCACTACAATCTTAACCTGTTCAAGTCTTGAATCATCCATTATCTTCTCCACATATCCGCTTAAGTCGTGTCTCTTACTCTGATTTGTGGAACTAAAAGAGGATACTTGCCTGATTGCTACAATCTTAACCTGTTCAAGTCTTGAATCATCCATTATCTTCACACATCCGCTTAAGTCGTGTCTCTTACTCTGCTTTGTGGAACTAAAAGAGGATACTTACCTGATCACTACAATCTTAACCTGTTCAAGTCTAGAATCAGCCATTATCTTCTCCACATATCCGCTTAAGCTGTGTCTCTTACTCTGCTTTGTGGAACTAAAAGAGGATACTTACCTGATCACTACAATCTTAACCTGTTCAAGTCTAGAATCAGCAATTATTTTCTCCACATATCCGCTTAAGCTGTGTCTCTTACTCTACTTTGTGGAACTAAAAGAGGATACTTGCCTGATTGCTACAATCTTAACCTGTTCAAGTCTTGAATCAGCCATTATCTTCTCCACATATCCGCTTAAGCTGTGTCTCTTACTCTGCTTTGTGGAACTAAAAGAGGATACTTACCTGATCACTACAATCTTAACCTGTTCAAGTCTAGAATCAGCCATTATTTTCTCCACATATCCGCTTAAGCTGTGTCTCTTACTCTGCTTTGTGGAACTAAAAGAGGATACTTGCCTGATCACTACAATCTTAACCTGTTCAAGTCTTGAATCAGCCATTATTTTCTCCACATATCCGCTTAAGCTGTGTCTCTTACTCTGCTTTGTGGAACTAAAAGAGGATACTTGCCTGATCACTACAATCTTAACCTGTTCAAGTCTAGAATAAGCCATTATCTTCTCCACATATCCGCTTAAGCTGTGTCTCTTACTCTGCTTTGTGGAACTAAAAGAGGATACTTACCTGATCACTACAATCTTAACCTGTTCAAGTCTTGAATCAGCCATTATTTTCTCCACATATCCGCTTAAGCTGTGTCTCTTACTCTACTTTGTGGAACTAAAAGAGGATACTTGCCTGATCACTACAATCTTAACCTGTTCAAGTCTTGAATCAGCCATTATTTTCTCCACATATCCGCTTAAGCTGTGTCTCTTACTCTGCTTTGTGGAACTAAAAGAGGATACTTGCCTGATCACTACAATCTTAAACAGTTCAAGTCTTGAATCAGCCATTATTTTCTCCACATATCCGCTTAAGCTGTGTCTCTTACTCTGCTTTGTGGAACTAAAAGAGGATACTTGCCTGATCACTACAATCTTAACCTGTTCAAGTCTTGAATCAGCCATTATTTTCTCCACATATCCGTTTAAGCTGTGTCTCTTACTAGGCTTTGTGGAACTAAAAGAGGATACTTGCCTGATCACTACAATCTTAACCTGTTCAAGTCTTGAATCAGCCATTATTTTCTCCACATATCCGCTTAAGCTGTGTCTCTTACTCTGCTTTGTGGAACTAAAAGAGGATACTTGCCTGATCACTACAATCTTAACCTGTTCAAGTCTTGAATCATCCATTATCTTCTCCACATATCCGCTTAAGTCGTGTCTCTTACTCTGCTTTGTGGAACTAAAAGAGGATACTACATATACATATACTGATTGCTACATATACTGATTGCTACAATCTTAAACTGTTCAAGTCTAGAATCAGCCATTATCTTCTCCACATATCCGCTTAAGCCTTGTCTTTTACTCTGCTTTGTGGAACTAAAAGAGGATACTTGCCTGATCACTACAATCTTAACCTGTTCAAGTCTTGAATCAGCCATTATTTTCTCCACATATCCGCTTAAGCTGTGTCTCTTACTCTGCTTTGTGGAACTAAAAGAGGATACTTACCTGACCACTACAATCTTAACCTGTTCAAGTCTTGAATCAGCCATTATTTTCTCCACATATCCGCTTAAGCTGTGTCTCTTACTCTGCTTTGTGGAACTAAAAGAGGATACTTGCCTGATCACTACCATCTTAACCTGTTCAAGTCTAGAATCAACCATTATTTTCTCCACATATCCGCTTAAGCTGTGTCTCTTACTCTGCTTTGTGGAACTAAAAGAGGATACTTGCCTGATTACTACAATCTTAACCTGTTCAAGTCTTGAATCATCCATTATCTTCTCCACATATCCGCTTAAGCTGTGTCTCTTACTCTGCTTTGTGGAACTAAAAGAGGATACTTACCTGATCACTACAATCTTAACCTGTTCAAGTCTTGAATCAGCCATTATTTTCTCCACATATCCGCTTAAGCTGTGTCTCTTACTCTGCTTTGTGGAACTAAAAGAGGATACTTGCCTGATCACTATAATCTTAACCTGTTCAAGTCTAGAATCAGCCATTATTTTCTCCACATATCCGCTTAAGCTGTGTCTCTTACTCTGCTTTGTGGAACTAAAAGAGGATACTTGCCTGATCACTACAATCTTAACCTGTTCAAGTCTTGAATCAGCCATTATTTTCTCCACATATCCGCTTAAGTCGTGTCTCTTACTCTGCTTTGTGGAACTAAAAGAGGATACTTGCCTGATTGCTACAATCTTAACCTGTTCAAGTCTTGAATCATCCATTATCTTCTCCACATATCCGCTTAAGTCGTGTCTCTTACTCTGCTTTGTGGAACTAAAAGAGGATACTTGCCTGATCACTACAATCTTAACCTGTTCAAGTCTAGAATCAGCCATTATCTTCTCCACATATCCGCTTAAGCTGTGTCTCTTACTCTGCTTTGTGGAACTAAAAGAGGATACTTACCTGATCACTACAATCTTAACCTGTTCAAGTCTAGAATCAGCCATTATTTTCTCCACATATCGGCTTAAGCTGTGTCTCTTACTCTACTTTGTGGAACTAAAAGAGGATACTTGCCTGATTGCTACAATCTTAACCTGTTCAAGTCTTGAATCAGCCATTAACTTCTCCACATATCCGCTTAAGCTGTGTCTCTTACTCTACTTTGTGGAACTAAAAGAGGATACTTGCCTGATTGCTACAATCTTAACCTGTTCAAGTCTTGAATCATCCATTATCTTCACACATCCGCTTAATTCGTGTCTCTTACTCTGCTTTGTGGAACTAAAAGAGGATACTTACCTGATCACTACAATCTTAACCTGTTCAAGTCTAGAATCAGCCATTATCTTCTCCACATATCCGCTTAAGCTGTGTCTCTTACTCTGCTTTGTGGAACTAAAAGAGGATACTTACCTGATCACTACAATCTTAACCTTTTCAAGTCTAGAATCATCCATTATCTTCTCCACATATCCGCTTAAGCTGTGTCTCTTACTCTGCTTTGTGGAACTAAAAGAGGATACTTGCCTGATTGCTACAATCTTAACCTGTTCAAGTCTTGAATCATCCATTATCTTCACACATCCGCTTAAGTCGTGTCTCTTAGTCTGCTTTGTGGAACTAAAAGAGGATACTTACCTGATCACTACAATCTTAACCTGGTCAAGTCTAGAATCAGCCATTATCTTCTCCACATATCCGCTTAAGCTGTGTCTCTTACTCTGCTTTGTGGAACGAAAAGAGGATACTTACCTGATCACTACAATCTTAACCTGTTCAAGTCTAGAATCAGCAATTATTTTCTCCACATATCCGCTTAAGCTGTGTCTCTTACTCTACTTTGTGGAACTAAAAGAGGATACTTACCTGATCACTACAATCTTAACCTGTTCAAGTCTCGAATCAGCCATTATTTTCTCCACATATCCGCTTAAGCTGTGTCTCTTACTCTGCTTTGTGGAACTAAAAGAGGATACTTGCCTGATCACTACAATCTTAACCTGTTCAAGTCTAGAATCAGCCATTATTTTCTCCACATATCCGCTTAAGCTGTGTCTCTTACTCTGCTTTGTGGAACTAAAAGAGGATACTTGCCTGATCACTACAATCTTAACCTGTTCAAGTCTTGAATCAGCCATTATTTTCTCCACATATCCGTTTAAGCTGTGTCTCTTACTAGGCTTTGTGGAACTAAAAGAGGATACTTGCCTGATCACTACAATCTTAACCTGTTCAAGTCTTGAATCAGCCATTATTTTCTCCACATATCCGCTTAAGCTGTGTCTCTTACTCTACTTTGTGGAACTAAAAGAAGATACTTACCTGATCACTACAATCTTAACCTGTCCAAGTCTCGAATCAGCCATTATTTTCTCCACATATCCGCTTAAGCTGTGTCTCTTACTCTGCTTTGTGGAACGAAAAGAGGATACTTACCTGATCACTACAATCTTAACCTGTTCAAGTCTAGAATCAGCAATTATTTTCTCCACATATCCGCTTAAGCTGTGTCTCTTACTCTGCTTTGTGGAACTAAAAGAGGATACTTACCTGATCACTACAATCTTAACCTTTTCAAGTCTAGAATCATCCATTATCTTCTCCACATATCCGCTTAAGTCGTGTCTCTTACTCTGCTTTGTGGAACTAAAAGAGGATACTTGCCTGATTGCTACAATCTTAACCTGTTCAAGTCTTGAATCATCCATTATCTTCACACATCCGCTTAAGTCGTGTCTCTTACTCTGCTTTGTGGAACTAAAAGAGGATACTTACCTGATCACTACAATCTTAACCTGTTCAAGTCTAGAATCAGCCATTATTTTCTCCACATATCCGCTTAAGCTGTGTCTCTTACTCTGCTTTGTGGAACTAAAAGAGGATACTTGCCTGATCACTACAATCTTAACCTGTTCAAGTCTAGAATCAGCCATTATTTTCTCCACATATCCGCTTAAGCTGTGTCTCTTACTCTGCTTTGTGGAACTAAAAGAGGATACTTGCCTGATCACTACAATCTTAACCTGTTCAAGTCTTGAATCAGCCATTATTTTCTCTACATATCCGCTTAAGTCGTGTCTCTTACTCTGCTTTGTGGAACTAAAAGAGGATACTTGCCTGATTGCTTCAATCTTAACCTGTTCAAGTCTTGAATCATTCATTATCTTCTCCACATATCCGCTAAAGTCGTGTCTCTTACTCTGCTTTGTGGAACTAAAAGAGGATACTTGCCTGATCACTACAATCTTAACCTGTTCAAGTCTAGAATCAGCCATTATCTTCTCCACATATCCGCTTTAGCTGTGTCTCTTACTCTGCTTTGTGGAACTAAAAGAGGATACTTACCTGATCACTACAATCTTAACCTGTTCAAGTCTAGAATCAGCCATTATTTTCTCCACATATCCGCTTAAGCTGTGTCTCTTACTCTACTTTGTGGAACTAAAAGAGGATACTTGCCTGATTGCTACAATCTTAACCTGTTCAAGTCTTGAATCCTCCATTATCTTCTCCACATATCCGCTTAAATCGTGTCTCTTACTCTGCTTTGTGGAACTAAAAGAGGATACTTGCCTGATCACTACAATCTTAACCTGTTCAAGTCTAGAAGCAGCCATTATCTTCTCCACATATCCGCTTAAGCTGTGTCTCTTACTCTGCTTTGTGGAACTAAAAGAGGATACTTACCTGATCACTACAATCTTAACCTGTTCAAGTCAAGAATCAGCCATTATTTTCTCCACATATCGGCTTAAGCTGTGTCTCTTACTCTACTTTGTGGAACTAAAAGAGGATACTTGCCTGATTGCTACAATCTTAACCTGTTCAAGTCTTGAATCAGCCATTAACTTCTCCACATATCCGCTTAAGCTGTGTCTCTTACTCTACTTTGTGGAACTAAAAGAGGATACTTGCCTGATTGCTACAATCTTAACCTGTTCAAGTCTTGAATCATCCATTATCTTCACACATCCGCTTAAGTCGTGTCTCTTACTCTGCTTTGTGGAACTAAAAGAGGATACTTGCCTGATCACTACAATCTTAACCTGTTCAAGTCTAGAATCAGCCATTATCTTCTCCACATATCCGCTTAAGCTGTGTCTCTTACTCTGCTTTGTGGAACTAAAAGAGGATACTTACCTGATCACTACAATCTTAACCTGTTCAAGTCAAGAATCAGCAATTATTTTCTCCACATATCCGCTTAAGCTGTGTCTCTTACTCTGCTTTGTGGAACTAAAAGAGGATACTTACCTGATCACTACAATCTTAACCTTTTCAAGTCTAGAATCATCCATTATCTTCTCCACATATCCGCTTAAGTCGTGTCTCTTACTCTGCTTTGTGGAACTAAAAGAGGATACTTGCCTGATTGCTACAATCTTAACCTGTTCAAGTCTTGAATCATCCATTATCTTCACACATCCGCTTAAGTCGTGTCTCTTACTCTGCTTTGTGGAACTAAAAGAGGATACTTACCTGATCACTACAATCTTAACCTGTTCAAGTCTAGAATCAGCCATTATTTTCTCCACATATCCGCTTAAGCTGTGTCTCTTACTCTGCTTTGTGGAACTAAAAGAGGATACTTGCCTGATCACTACAATCTTAACCTGTTCAAGTCTAGAATCAGCCATTATTTTCTCCACATATCCGCTTAAGCTGTGTCTCTTACTCTGCTTTGTGGAACTAAAAGAGGATACTTGCCTGATCACTACAATCTTAACCTGTTCAAGTCTTGAATCAGCCATTATTTTCTCTACATATCCGCTTAAGTCGTGTCTCTTACTCTGCTTTGTGGAACTAAAAGAGGATACTTGCCTGATTGCTTCAATCTTAACCTGTTCAAGTCTTGAATCATTCATTATCTTCTCCACATATCCGCTAAAGTCGTGTCTCTTACTCTGCTTTGTGGAACTAAAAGAGGATACTTGCCTGATCACTACAATCTTAACCTGTTCAAGTCTAGAATCAGCCATTATCTTCTCCACATATCCGCTTTAGCTGTGTCTCTTACTCTGCTTTGTGGAACTAAAAGAGGATACTTACCTGATCACTACAATCTTAACCTGTTCAAGTCTAGAATCAGCCATTATTTTCTCCACATATCCGCTTAAGCTGTGTCTCTTACTCTACTTTGTGGAACTAAAAGAGGATACTTGCCTGATTGCTACAATCTTAACCTGTTCAAGTCTTGAATCATCCATTATCTTCTCCACATATCCGCTTAAGTCGTGTCTCTTACTCTGCTTTGTGGAACTAAAAGAGGATACTTGCCTGATCACTACAATCTTAACCTGTTCAAGTCTAGAATCAGCCATTATCTTCTCCACATATCCGCTTAAGCTGTGTCTCTTACTCTGCTTTGTGGAACTAAAAGAGGATACTTACCTGATCACTACAATCTTAACCTGTTCAAGTCAAGAATCAGCCATTATTTTCTCCACATATCGGCTTAAGCTGTGTCTGTTACTCTACTTTGTGGAACTAAAAGAGGATACTTGCCTGATTGCTACAATCTTAACCTGTTCAAGTCTTGAATCAGCCATTAACTTCTCCACATATCCGCTTAAGCTGTGTCTCTTACTCTACTTTGTGGAACTAAAAGAGGATACTTGCCTGATTGCTACAATCTTAACCTGTTCAAGTCTTGAATCATCCATTATCTTCACACATCCGCTTAAGTCGTGTCTCTTACTCTGCTTTGTGGAACTAAAAGAGGATACTTACCTGATCACTACAATCTTAACCTGTTCAAGTCTAGAATCAGCCATTATCTTCTCCACATATCCGCTTAAGCTGTGTCTCTTACTCTGCTTTGTGGAACTAAAAGAGGCTACTTACCTGATCACTACAATCTTAACCTTTTCAAGTCTAGAATCATCCATTATCTTCTCCACATATCCGCTTAAGCTGTGTCTCTTACTCTGCTTTGTGGAACTAAAAGAGGATACTTGCCTGATTGCTACAATCTTAACCTGTTCAAGTCTTGAATCATCCATTATCTTCACACATCCGATTAAGTCCTGTCTCTTAGTCTGCTTTGTGGAACTAAAAGAGGATACTTACCTGATCACTACAATCTTAACCTGTTTAAGTCTAGAATCAGCCATTATCTTCTCCACATATCCGCTTAAGCTGTGTCTCTTACTCTGCTTTGTCGAACGAAAAGAGGATACTTACCTGATCACTACAATCTTAACCTGTTCAAGTCTAGAATCAGCAATTATTTTCTCCACATATCCGCTTAAGCTGTGTCTCTTACTCTACTTTGTGGAACTAAAAGAGGATACTTACCTGATCACTACAATCTTAACCTGTTCAAGTCTAGAATCAGCCATTATCTTCTCCACATATCCGCTTAAGCTGTGTCTCTTACTCTGCTTTGTGGAACTAAAAGAGGATACTTACCTGATCACTACAATCTTAACCTTTTCAAGTCTAGAATCATCCATTATCTTCTCCACATATCCGCTTAAGCTGTGTCTCTTACTCTGCTTTGTGGAACTAAAAGAGGATACTTGCCTGATTGCTACAATCTTAACCTGTTCAAGTCTTGAATCATCCATTATCTTCACACATCCGCTTAAGTCGTGTCTCTTAGTCTGCTTTGTGGAACTAAAAGAGGATACTTACCTGATCACTACAATCTTAACCTGTTCAAGTCTAGAATCAGCCATTATCTTCTCCACATATCCGCTTAAGCTGTGTCTCTTACTCTGCTTTGTGGAACGAAAAGAGGATACTTACCTGATCACTACAATCTTAACCTGTTCAAGTCTAGAATCAGCAATTATTTTCTCCACATATCCGCTTAAGCTGTGTCTCTTACTCTACTTTGTGGAACTAAAAGAGGATACATACCTGATCACTACAATCTTAACCTGTTCAAGTCTCGAATCAGCCATTATTTTCTCCACATATCCGCTTAAGCTGTGTCTCTTACTCTGCTTTGTGGAACTAAAAGAGGATACTTGCCTGATCACTACAATCTTAACCTGTTCAAGTCTAGAATCAGCCATTATTTTCTCCACATATCCGCTTAAGCTGTGTCTCTTACTCTGCTTTGTGGAACTAAAAGAGGATACTTGCCTGATCACTACAATCTTAACCTGTTCAAGTCTTGAATCAGCCATTATTTTCTCCACATATCCGTTTAAGCTGTGTCTCTTACTAGGCTTTGTGGAACTAAAAGAGGATACTTGCCTGATCACTACAATCTTAACCTGTTCAAGTCTTGAATCAGCCATTATTTTCTCCACATATCCGCTTAAGCTGTGTCTCTTACTCTACTTTGTGGAACTAAAAGAAGATACTTACCTGATCACTACAATCTTAACCTGTTCAAGTCTCGAATCAGCCATTATTTTCTCCACATATCCGCTTAAGCTGTGTCTCTTACTCTGCTTTGTGGAACGAAAAGAGGATACTTACCTGATCACTACAATCTTAACCTGTTCAAGTCTAGAATCAGCAATTATTTTCTCCACATATCCGCTTAAGCTGTGTCTCTTACTCTGCTTTGTGGAACTAAAAGAGGATACTTACCTGATCACTACAATCTTAACCTTTTCAAGTCTAGAATCATCCATTATCTTCTCCACATATCCGCTTAAGTCGTGTCTCTTACTCTGCTTTGTGGAACTAAAAGAGGATACTTGCCTGATTGCTACAATCTTAACCTGTTCAAGTCTTGAATCATCCATTATCTTCACACATCCGCTTAAGTCGTGTCTCTTACTCTGCTTTGTGGAACTAAAAGAGGATACTTACCTGATCACTACAATCTTAACCTGTTCAAGTCTAGAATCAGCCATTATTTTCTCCACATATCCGCTTAAGCTGTGTCTCTTACTCTGCTTTGTGGAACTAAAAGAGGATACTTGCCTGATCACTACAATCTTAACCTGTTCAAGTCTAGAATCAGCCATTATTTTCTCCACATATCCGCTTAAGCTGTGTCTCTTACTCTACTTTGTGGAACTAAAAGAGGATACTTGCCTGATCACTACAATCTTAACCTGTTCAAGTCTTGAATCAGCCATTATTTTCTCTACATATCCGCTTAAGTCGTGTCTCTTACTCTGCTTTGTGGAACTAAAAGAGGATACTTGCCTGATCACTACAATCTTAACCTGTTCAAGTCTAGAATCAGCCATTATCTTCTCCACATATCCGCTTTAGCTGTGTCTCTTACTCTGCTTTGTGGAACTAAAAGAGGATACTTACCTGATCACTACAATCTTAACCTGTTCAAGTCTAGAATCAGCCATTATTTTCTCCACATATCCGCTTAAGCTGTGTGTCTTACTCTACTTTGTGGAACTAAAAGAGGATACTTGCCTGATTGCTACAATCTTAACCTGTTCAAGTCTTGAATCAGCCATTAACTTCTCCACATATCCGCTTAAGCTGTGCCTCTTACTCTGCTTTGTGAAACTAAAAGAGGATACTTGCCTGATCACTACAATCTTAACCTGTTCAAGTCTTGAATCATGCATTATCTTCTCCACATATCCGCTTAAGTCGTGTCTCTTACTCTGCTTTGTGGAACTAAAAGAGGATACTTGCCTGATTGCTACAATCTTAACCTGTTCAAGTCTTGAATCATCCATTATCTTCACACATCCGCTTAAGTCGTGTCTCTTACTCTGCTTTGTGGAACTAAAAGAGGATACTTACCTGATCACTACAATCTTAACCTGTTCAAGTCTAGAATCAGTAATTATTTTCTCCACATATCCGCTTAAGCTGTGTCTCTTACTCTACTTTGTGGAACTAAAAGAAGATACTTACCTTATCACTACAATCTTAACCTGTTCAAGTCTCGAATCAGCCATTATTTTCTCCACATATCCGCTTAAGCTGTGTCTCTTACTCTGCTTTGTGGAACTAAAAGAGGATACTTGCCTGATCACTACAATCTTAACCTGTTCAAGTCTTGAATCAGCCATTATTTTCTCTACATATCCGCTTAAGTCGTGTCTCTTACTCTGCTTTGTGGAACTAAAAGAGGATACTTGCCTGATTGCTACAATCTTAACCTGTTCAAGTCTTGAATCAGCCATTAACTTCTCCACATATCCGCTTAAGCTGTGCCTCTTACTCTGCTTTGTGAAACTAAAAGAGGATACTTGCCTGATCACTACAATCTTAACCTGTTCAAGTCTTGAATCATGCATTATCTTCTCCACATATCCGCTTAAGTCGTGTCTCTTACTCTGCTTTGTGGAACTAAAAGAGGATACTTGCCTGATTGCTACAATCTTAACCTGTTCAAGTCTTGAATCATCCATTATCTTCACACATCCGCTTAAGTCGTGTCTCTTACTCTGCTTTGTGGAACTAAAAGAGGATACTTACCTGATCACTACAATCTTAACCTGTTCAAGTCTAGAATCAGTAATTATTTCCTCCACATATCCGCTTAAGCTGTGTCTCTTACTCTACTTTGTTGAACTAAAAGAGGATACTTACCTGATCACTACAATCTTAACCTGTTCAAGTCTAGAATCAGCCATTATCTTCTCCACATATCCGCTTAAGCTGTGTCTCTTACTCTGCTTTGTGGAACTAAAAGAGGATACTTGCCTGATCACTACAATCTTAACCTTTTCAAGTCTAGAATCATCCATTATCTTCTCCACATATCCGCTTAAGTCGTGTCTCTTACTCTGCTTTGTGGAACGAAAAGAGGATACTTACCTGATCACTACAATCTTAACCTGTTCAAGTCTAGAATCAGCAATTATTTTCTCCACATATCCGCTTAAGCTGTGTCTCTTACTCTACTTTGTGGAACTAAAAGAAGATACTTACCTTATCACTACAATCTTAACCTGTTCAAGTCTCGAATCAGCCATTATTTTCTCCACATATCCGCTTAAGCTGTGTCTCTTACTCTGCTTTGTGGAACTAAAAGAGGATACTTGCCTGATCACTACAATCTTAACCTGTTCAAGTCTTGAATCAGCCATTATTTTCTCTACATATCCGCTTAAGTCGTGTCTCTTACTCTGCTTTGTGGAACTAAAAGAGGATACTTGCCTGATTGCTTCAATCTTAACCTGTTCAAGTCTTGAATCATCCATTATCTTCTCCACATATCCGCTTAAGTCGTGTCTCTTACTCTGCTTTGTGGAACTAAAAGAGGATACTTGCCTGATCACTACAATCTTAACCTGTTCAAGTCTAGAATCAGCCATTATCTTCTCCACATATCCGCTTAAGCTGTGTCTCTTACTCTGCTTTGTGGAACTAAAAGAGGATACTTACCTGATCACTACAATCTTAACCTGTTCAAGTCTAGAATCAGCCATTATTTTCTCCACATATCCGCTTAAGCTGTGTCTCTTACTCTACTTTGTGGAACTAAAAGAGGATACTTGCCTGATTGCTACAATCTTAACCTGTTCAAGTCTTGAATCAGCCATTAACTTCTCCACATATCCGCTTAAGCTGTGTCTCTTACTCTGCTTTGTGAAACTAAAAGAGGATACTTGCCTGATCACTACAATCTTAACCTGTTCAAGTCTTGAATCATACATTATCTTCTCCACATATCCGCTTAAGTCGTGTCTCTTACTCTGCTTTGTGGAACTAAAAGAGGATACTTGCCTGATTGCTACAATCTTAACCTGTTCAAGTCTTGAATCATCCATTATCTTCACACATCCGCTTAAGTCGTGTCTCTTACTCTGCTTTGTGGAACTAAAAGAGGATACTTGCCTGATCACTACAATCTTAACCTGTTCAAGTCTTGAATCAGCCATTATTTTCTCTACATATCCGCTTAAGTCGTGTCTCTTACTCTGCTTTGTGGAACTAAAAGAGGATACTTGCCTGATCACTACAATCTTAACCTGTTCAAGTCTTGAATCAGCCATTATTTTCTCTACATATCCGCTTAAGTCGTGTCTCTTACTCTGCTTTGTGGAACTAAAAGAGGATACTTGCCTGATCACTACAATCTTAACCTGTTCAAGTCTTGAATCAGCCATTATTTTCTCTACATATCCGCTTAAGTCGTGTCTCTTACTCTGCTTTGTGGAACTAAAAGAGGATACTTGCCTGATCACTACAATCTTAACCTGTTCAAGTCTAGAATCAGCCATTATCTTCTCCACATATCCGCTTAAGCTGTGTCTCTTACTCTGCTTTGTGGAACTAAAAGAGGATACTTACCTGATCACTACAATCTTAACCTGTTCAAGTCTAGAATCAGCCATTATTTTCTCCACATATCCGCTTAAGCTGTGTCTCTTACTCTACTTTGTGGAACTAAAAGAGGATACTTGCCTGATTGCTACAATCTTAACCTGTTCAAGTCTTGAATCAGCCATTAACTTCTCCACATATCCGCTTAAGCTGTGTCTCTTACTCTGCTTTGTGAAACTAAAAGAGGATACTTGCCTGATCACTACAATCTTAACCTGTTCAAGTCTTGAATCATACATTATCTTCTCCACATATCCGCTTAAGTCGTGTCTCTTACTCTGCTTTGTGGAACT
The DNA here is from genome assembly GCA_963932145.1 of Acanthosepion lycidas. Classification (NCBI taxonomy): domain Eukaryota; kingdom Metazoa; phylum Mollusca; class Cephalopoda; order Sepiida; family Sepiidae; genus Acanthosepion; species Acanthosepion lycidas. The sequence goes on from OZ010601.1 coordinate 5,016,842, forward strand.
AAAAGAGGATACTTGCCTGATTGCTACAATCTTAACCTGTTCAAGTCTTGAATCATCCATTATCTTCACACATCCGCTTAAGTCGTGTCTCTTACTCTGCTTTGTGGAACTAAAAGAGGATACTTGCCTGATCACTACAATCTTAACCTGTTCAAGTCTAGAATCAGCCATTATTTTCTCCACATATCCGCTTAAGCTGTGTCTCTTACTCTGCTTTGTGGAACTAAAAGAGGATACTTGCCTGATCACTACAATCTTAACCTGTTCAAGTCTAGTATCAGCCATTATTTTCTCCACATATCCGCTTAAGCTGTGTCTCTTACTCTGCTTTGTGGAACTAAAAGAGGATACTTGCCTGATCACTACAATCTTAACCTGTTCAAGTCTTGAATCAGCCATTATTTTCTCTACATATCCGCTTAAGTCGTGTCTCTTACTCTGCTTTGTGGAACTAAAAGAGGATACTTGCCTGATCACTACAATCTTAACCTGTTCAAGTCTTGAATCAGCCATTATTTTCTCTACATATCCGCTTAAGTCGTGTCTCTTACTCTGCTTTGTGGAACTAAAAGAGGATACTTGCCTGATCACTACAATCTTAACCTGTTCAAGTCTAGAATCAGCCATTATCTTCTCCACATATCCGCTTAAGCTGTGTCTCTTAATCTGCTTTGTGGAACTAAAAGAGGATACTTACCTGATCACTACAATCTTAACCTGTTCAAGTCTAGAATCAGCCATTATTTTCTCCACATATCCGCTTAAGCTGTGTCTCTTACTCTACTTTGTGGAACTAAAAGAGGATACTTGCCTGATTGCTACAATCTTAACCTGTTCAAGTCTTGAATCAGCCATTAACTTCTCCACATATCCGCTTAAGCTGTGTCTCTTACTCTGCTTTGTGAAACTAAAAGAGGATACTTGCCTGATCACTACAATCTTAACCTGTTCAAGTCTTGAATCATACATTATCTTCTCCACATATCCGCTTAAGTCGTGTCTCTTACTCTGCTTTGTGGAACTAAAAGAGGATACTTGCCTGATTGCTACAATCTTAACCTGTTCAAGTCTTGAATCATCCATTATCTTCACACATCCGCTTAAGTCGTGTCTCTTACTCTGCTTTGTGGAACTAAAAGAGGATACTTACCTGATCACTACAATCTTAACCTGTTCAAGTCTTGAATCAGCCATTATTTTCTCTACATATCCGCTTAAGTCGTGTCTCTTACTCTGCTTTGTGGAACTAAAAGAGGATACTTGCCTGGTCACTACAATCTTAACCTGTTCAAGTCTTGAATCAGCCATTATCTTCTCCACATATCCGCTTAAGCTGTGTCTCTTACTCTGCTTTGTGGAACTAAAAGAGGATACTTGCCTGATCACTACAATCTTAACCTGTTCAAGTCTTGAATCAGCCATTATTTTCTCTACATATCCGCTTAAGTCGTGTCTCTTACTCTGCTTTGTGGAACTAAAAGAGGATACTTGCCTGATCACTACAATCTTAACCTGTTCAAGTCTAGAATCAGCCATTTTTTTCTCCACATATCCGCTTAAGCTGTGTCTCTTACTCTGCTTTGTGGAACTAAAAGAGGATACTTGCCTGATCACTACAATCTTAACCTGTTCAAGTCTAGAATCAGCCATTATTTTCTCTACATATCCGCTTAAGTCGTGTCTCTTACTCTGCTTTGTGGAACTAAAAGAGGATACTTGCCTGATCACTACAATCTTAACCTGTTCAAGTCTTGAATCAGCCATTATTTTCTCTACATATCCGCTTAAGTCGTGTCTCTTACTCTGCTTTGTGGAACTAAAAGAGGATACTTACCTGATTGCTTCAATCTTAACCTGTTCAAGTCTTGAATCATCCATTATCTTCTCCACATATCCGCTTAAGTCGTGTCTCTTACTCTGCTTTGTGGAACTAAAAGAGGATACTTACCTGATCACTACAATCTTAACCTGTTCAAGTCTTGAATCAGCCATTATTTTCTCTACATATCCGCTTAAGTCGTGTCTCTTACTCTGCTTTGTGGAACTAAAAGAGGATACTTGCCTGATCACTACAATCTTAACCTGTTCAAGTCTAGAATCAGCCATTATTTTCTCTACATATCCGCTTAAGTCGTGTCTCTTACTCTGCTTTGTGGAACTAAAAGAGGATACTTGCCTGATCACTACAATCTTAACCTGTTCAAGTCTTGAATCAGCCATTATTTTCTCTACATATCCGCTTAAGTCGTGTCTCTTACTCTGCTTTGTGGAACTAAAAGAGGATACTTGCCTGATCACTACAATCTTAACCTGTTCAAGTCTAGAATCAGCCATTATTTTCTCTACATATCCGCTTAAGTCGTGTCTCTTACTCTGCTTTGTGGAACTAAAAGAGGATACTTGCCTGATCACTACAATCTTAACCTGTTCAAGTCTTGAATCAGCCATTATTTTCTCTACATATCCGCTTAAGTCGTGTCTCTTACTCTGCTTTGTGGAACTAAAAGACGATACTTGCCTGATCACTACAATCTTAACCTGTTCAAGTCTAGAATCAGCCATTATTTTCTCTACATATCCGCTTAAGTCGTGTCTCTTACTCTGCTTTGTGGAACTAAAAGAGGATACTTGCCTGATCACTACAATCTTAACCTGTTCAAGTCTTGAATCAGCCATTATTTTCTCTACATATCCGCTTAAGTCGTGTCTCTTACTCTGCTTTGTGGAACTAAAAGAGGATACTTACCTGATCACTACAATCTTAACCTGTTCAAGTCTAGAATCAGCCATTATTTTCTCTACATATCCGCTTAAGTCGTGTCTCTTACTCTGCTTTGTGGAACTAAAAGAGGATACTTGCCTGATCACTACAATCTTAACCTGTTCAAGTCTTGAATCAGCCATTATTTTCTCTACATATCCGCTTAAGTCGTGTCTCTTACTCTGCTTTGTGGAACTAAAAGAGGATACTTACCTGATCACTACAATCTTAACCTGTTCAAGTCTTGAATCAGCCATTATTTTCTCTACATATCCGCTTAAGTCGTGTCTCTTACTCTGCATTGTGGAACTAAAAGAGGATACTTGCCTGATCACTACAATCTTAACCTGTTCAAGTCTAGAATCAGCCATTATTTTCTCTACATATCCGCTTAAGTCGTGTCTCTTACTCTGCTTTGTGGAACTAAAAGAGGATACTTGCCTGATCACTACAATCTTAACCTGTTCAAGTCTTGAATCAGCCATTATTTTCTCTACATATCCGCTTAAGTCGTGTCTCTTACTCTGCTTTGTGGAACTAAAAGAGGATACTTACCTGATTGCTTCAATCTTAACCTGTTCAAGTCTTGAATCATCCATTATCTTCTCCACATATCCGCTTAAGTCGTGTCTCTTACTCTGCTTTGTGGAACTAAAAGAGGATACTTACCTGATCACTACAATCTTAACCTGTTCAAGTCTTGAATCAGCCATTATTTTCTCTACATATCCGCTTAAGTCGTGTCTCTTACTCTGCTTTGTGGAACTAAAAGAGGATACTTGCCTGATCACTACAATCTTAACCTGTTCAAGTCTTGAATCAGCCATTATTTTCTCTACATATCCGCTTAGGTCGTGTCTCTTACTCTGCTTTGTGGAACTAAAAGAGGATACTTACCTGATCACTACAATCTTAACCTGTTCAAGTCTAGAATCAGCCATTATTTTCTCCACATATCCGCTTAAGCTGTGTCTCTTACTCTGCTTTGTGGAACTAAAAGAGGATACTTGCCTGATCACTACAATCTTAACCTGTTCAAGTCTAGAATCAGCCATTATTTTCTCCACATATCCGCTTAAGCTGTGTCTCTTACTCTGCTTTGTGGAACTAAAAGAGGATACTTACCTGATCACTACAATCTTAACCTGTTCAAGTCTTGAATCAGCCATTATTTTCTCTACATATCCGCTTAAGTCGTGTCTCTTACTCTGCTTTGTGGAACTAAAAGAGGATACTTGCCTGATCACTACAATCTTAACCTGTTCAAGTCTTGAATCAGCCATTATTTTCTCTACATATCCGCTTAAGTCGTGTCTCTTACTCTGCTTTGTGGAACTAAAAGAGGATACTTACCTGATTGCTTCAATCTTAACCTGTTCAAGTCTTGAATCATCCATTATCTTCTCCACATATCCGCTTAAGTCGTGTCTCTTACTCTGCTTTGTGGAACTAAAAGAGGATACTTGCCTGATCACTACAATCTTAACCTGTTCAAGTCTAGAATCAGCCATTATCCTCTCCACATATCCGCTTTAGCTGTGTCTCTTACTCTGCTTTGTGGAACTAAAAGAGGATACTTACCTGATCACTACAATCTTAACCTGTTCAAGTCTAGAATCAGCCATTATTTTCTCCACATATCCGCTTAAGCTGTGTCTCTTACTCTACTTTGTGGAACTAAAAGAGGATACTTGCCTGATTGCTACAATCTTAACCTGTTCAAGTCTTGAATCAGCCATTAACTTCTCCACATATCCGCTTAAGCTGTGTCTCTTACTCTGCTTTGTGAAACTAAAAGAGGATACTTGCCTGATCACTACAATCTTAACCTGTTCAAGTCTTGAATCATGCATTATCTTCTCCACATATCCGCTTAAGTCGTGTCTCTTACTCTGCTTTGTGGAACTAAAAGAGGATACTTGCCTGATTGCTACAATCTTAACCTGTTCAAGTCTTGAATCATCCATTATCTTCACACATCCGCTTAAGTCGTGTCTCTTACTCTGCTTTGTGGAACTAAAAGAGGATACTTACCTGATCACTACAATCTTAACCTGTTCAAGTCTAGAATCAGTAATTATTTCCTCCACATATCCGCTTAAGCTGTGTCTCTTACTCTGCTTTGTGGAACTAAAAGAGGATACTTGCCTGATCACTACAATCTGAACCTGTTCAAGTCTAGAATCAGCCATTATCTTCTCCACATATCCGCTTAAGCTGTGTCTCTTACTCTGCTTTGTGGAACTAAAAGAGGATACTTACCTGATCACTACAATCTTAACCTGTTCAAGTCTAGAATCAGCCATTATTTTCTCCACATATCCGCTTAAGATGTGTCTCTTACTCTACTTTGTGGAACTAAAAGAGTATACTTGCCTGATTGCTACAATCTTAACCTGTTCAAGTCTTGAATCAGCCATTAACTTCTCCACATATCCGCTTAAGCTGTGTCTCTTTCTCTGCTTTGTGAAACTAAAAGAGGATACTTGCCTGATCACTACAATCTTAACCTGTTCAAGTCTTGAATCATCCATTATCTTCTCCACATATCCGCTTAAGTCGTGTCTCTTACTCTGCTTTGTGGAACTAAAAGAGGATACTTGCCTGATTGCTACAATCTTAACCTGTTCAAGTCTTGAATCATCCATTATCTTCACACATCCGCTTAAGTCGTGTCTCTTACTCTGCTTTGTGGAACTAAAAGAGGATACTTACCTGATCACTACAATCTTAACCTGTTCAAGTCTAGAATCAGTAATTATTTTCTCCACATATCCGCTTAAGCTGTGTCTCTTACTCTACTTTGTTGAACTAAAAGAGGATACTTACTTGATCACTGCAATCTTAACCTGTTCAAGTCTAGAATCAGCCATTATTTTCTCCACATATCCGCTTAAGCTGTGTCTCTTACTCTACTTTGTGGAACTAAAAGAGGATACTTGCCTGATTGCTACAATCTTAACCTGTTCAAGTCTTGAATCAGCCATTATCTTCTCCACATATCCACTTAAGCTGTGTCTCTTACTCTGCTTTGTAGAACTAAAAGAGGATACTTGCCTGATCACTACAATCTTAACCTGTTCAAGTCTAGAATCAGCCATTATTTTCTCCACATATCCACTTAAGCTGTGTCTCTTACTCTGCTTTGTGGAACTAAAAGAGGATACTTACCTGATCACTACAATCTTAATCTGTTCAAGTCTAGAATCAGCCATTATTTTCTCCACATATCTGCTTAAGCTGTGTCTCTTACTCTGCTTTGTGGAACTAAAAGAGGATACTTGCCTGATCACTACAATCTTAACCTGTTCAAGTCTAGAATCAGCCATTATTTTCTCCACATATCCGCTTAAGCTGTGTCTCTTACTCTGCTTTGTGGAACTAAAAGAGGATACTTGCCTGATCACTACAATCTTAACCTGTTCAAGTCTTGAATCAGCCATTTTTTCTCCACATATCCGCTTAAGTCGTGTCTCTTACTCTGCTTTGTGGAACTAAAAGAGGATACTTGCCTGATTGCTACAATCTTAACCTGTTCAAGTCTTGAATCATCCATTATCTTCACACATCCGCTTAAGTCGTGTCTCTTACTCGGCTTTGTGGAACTAAAAGAGGATACTTACCTGATCACTACAATCTTAACCTGTTCAAGTCTAGAATCAGTAATTATTTTCTCCACATATCCGCTTAAGCTGTGTCTCTTACTCTACTTTGTTGAACTAAAAGAGGATACTTACCTGATCACTACAATCTTAACCTGTTCAAGTCTAGAATCAGCCATTATTTTCTCCACATATCCGCTTAAGCTGTGTCTCTTACTCTACTTTGTGGAACTAAAAGAGGATACTTGCCTGATTGCTACAATCTTAACCTGTTCAAGTCTTGAATCAGCCATTATCTTCTCCACATATCCGCTTAAGCTGTGTCTCTTACTCTGCTTTGTGGAACTAAAAGAGGATACTTGCCTGATCACTACAATCTTAACCTGTTCAAGTCTAGAATCAGCCATTATTTTCTCCACATATCCCCTTAAGCTGTGTCTCTTACTCTGCTTTGTGGAACTAAAAGAGGATACTTACCTGATCACTACAATCTTAATCTGTTCAAGTCTAGAATCAGCCATTATTTTCTCCACATATCTGCTTAAGCTGTGTCTCTTACTCTGCTTTGTGGAACTAAAAGAGGATACTTGCCTGATCACAACAATCTTAACCTGTTCAAGTCTAGAATCAGCCATTATTTTCTCCACATATCCGCTTAAGCTGTGTCTCTTACTCTGCTTTGTGGAACTAAAAGAGGATACTTGCCTGATCACTACAATCTTAACCTGTTCAAGTCTTGAATCAGCCATTATTTTCTCCACATATCCGCTTAAGTCGTGTCTCTTACTCTGCTTTGTGGAACTAAAAGAGGATACTTGGCTGATTGCTACAATCTTAACCTGTTCAAGTCTTGAATCATCCATTATCTTCTCCACATATCCGCTTAAGTCGTGTCTCTTACTCTGCTTTGTGGAACTAAAAGAGGATACTTGCCTGATCACTACAATCTGAACCTGTTCAAGTCTAGAATCAGCCATTATCTTCTCCACATATCCGCTTAAGCTGTGTCTCTTACTCTGCTTTGTGGAACTAAAAGAGGATACTTACCTGATCACTACAATCTTAACCTGTTCAAGTCTAGAATCAGCCATTATTTTCTCCACATATCCGCTTAAGCTGTGTCTCTTACTCTACTTTGTGGAACTAAAAGAGGATACTTGCCTGATTGCTACAATCTTAACCTGTTCAAGTCTTGAATCAGCCATTAACTTCTCCACATATCCGCTTAAGCTGTGTCTCTTACTCTGCTTTGTGAAACTAAAAGAGGATACTTGCCTGATCACTACAATCTTAACCTGTTCAAGTCTTGAATCATCCATTATCTTCTCCACATATCCGCTTAAGTCGTGTCTCTTACTCTGCTTTGTGGAACTAAAAGAGGATACTTGCCTGATTGCTACAATCTTAACCTGTTCAAGTCTTGAATCATCCATTATCTTCACACATCCGCTTAAGTCGTGTCTCTTACTCTGCTTTGTGGAACTAAAAGAGGATACTTACCTGATCACTACAATCTTAACCTGTTCAAGTCTAGAATCAGTAATTATTTTCTCCACATATCCGCTTAAGCTGTGTCTCTTACTCTACTTTGTGGAACTAAAAGAGGATACTTGCCTGATTGCTACAATCTTAACCTGTTCAAGTCTTGAATCAGCCATTATCTTCTCCACATATCCGCTTAAGCTGTGTCTCTTACTCTGCTTTGTAGAACTAAAAGAGGATACTTGCCTGATCACTACAATCTTAACCTGTTCAAGTCTTGAATCATCCATTATCTTCACACATCCGCTTAAGTCGTGTCTCTTACTCTGCTTTGTGGAACTAAAAGAGGATACTTACCTGATCACTACAATCTTAACCTGTTCAAGTCTAGAATCAGCCATTATCTTCTCCACATATCCGCTTAAGCTGTGTCTCTTACTCTGCTTTGTGGAACGAAAAGAGGTTACTTACCTGATCACTACAATCTTAACCTGTTCAAGTCTAGAATCAGCAATTATTTTCTCCACATATCCGCTTAAGCTGTGTCTCTTACTCTACTTTGTGGAACTAAAAGAAGATACTTACCTGATCACTACAATCTTAACCTGTTCAAGTCTCGAATCAGCCATTATTTTCTCCACATATCCGCTTAAGCTGTGTCTCTTACTCTGCTTTGTGGAACTAAAAGAGGATATTTGCCTGATCACTACAATCTTAACCTGTTCAAGTCTAGAATCAGCCATTATTTTCTCCACATATCCGCTTAAGCTGTGTCTCTTACTCTGCTTTGTGGAACTAAAAGAGGATACTTGCGTGATCACTACAATCTTAACCTGTTCAAGTCTTGAATCAGCCATTATTTTCTCTACATATCCGCTTAAGTCGTGTCTCTTACTCTGCTTTGTGGAACTAAAAGAGGATACTTGCCTGATTGCTTCAATCTTAACCTGTTCAAGTCTTGAATCATCCATTATCTTCTCCACATATCCGCTTAAGTCGTGTCTCTTACTCTGCTTTGTGGAACTAAAAGAGGATACTTGCCTGATCACTACAATCTTAACCTGTTCAAGTCTAGAATCAGCCATTATCTTCTCCACATATCCGCTTAAGCTGTGTCTCTTACTCTGCTTTGTGGAACTAAAAGAGGATACTTACCTGATCACTACAATCTTAACCTGTTCAAGTCTAGAATCAGCCATTATTTTCTCCACATATCCGCTTAAGCTGTGTCTCTTACTCTACTTTGTGGAACTAAAAGAGGATACTTGCCTGATTGCTACAATCTTAACCTGTTCAAGTCTTGAATCAGCCATTAACTTCTCCACATATCCGCTTAAGCTGTGTCTCTTACTCTGCTTTGTGAAACTAAAAGAGGATACTTGCCTGATCACTACAATCTTAACCTGTTCAAGTCTTGAATCATCCATTATCTTCTCCACATATCCGCTTAAGTCGTGTCTCTTACTCTGCTTTGTGGAACTAAAAGAGGATACTTGCCTGATTGCTACAATCTTAACCTGTTCAAGTCTTGAATCATCCATTATCTTCACACATCCGCTTAAGTCGTGTCTCTTACTCTGCTTTGTGGAACTAAAAGAGGATACTTACCTGATCACTACAATCTTAACCTGTTCAAGTCTAGAATCAGTAATTATTTTCTCCACATATCCGCTTAAGCTGTGTCTCTTACTCTACTTTGTTGAACTAAAAGAGGATACTTACCTGATCACTACAATCTTAACCTGTTCAAGTCTAGAATCAGCCATTATTTTCTCCACATATCCGCTTAAGCTGTGTCTCTTACTCTACTTTGTGGAACTAAAAGAGGATACTTGCCTGATTGCTACAATCTTAACCTGTTCAAGTCTTGAATCAGCCATTATCTTCTCCACATATCCGCTTAAGCTGTGTCTCTTACTCTGCTTTGTGGAACTAAAAGAGGATACTTGCCTGATCACTACAATCTTAACCTGTTCAAGTCTAGAATCAGCCATTATTTTCTCCACATATCCACTTAAGCTGTGTCTCTTACTCTGCTTTGTGGAACTAAAAGAGGATACTTACCTGATCACTACAATCTTAATCTGTTCAAGTCTAGAATCAGCCATTATTTTCTCCACATATCTGCTTAAGCTGTGTCTCTTACTCTGCTATGTGGAACTAAAAGAGGATACTTGCCTGATCACTACAATCTTAACCTGTTCAAGTCTAGAATCAGCCATTATTTTCTCCACATATCCGCTTAAGCTGTGTCTCTTACTCTGCTTTGTGGAACTAAAAGAGGATACTTGCCTGATCACTACAATCTTAACCTGTTCAAGTCTTGAATCAGCCATTATTTTCTCCACATATCCGCTTAAGTCGTGTCTCTTACTCTGCTTTGTGGAACTAAAAGAGGATACTTGCCTGATTGCTACAATCTTAACCTGTTCAAGTCTTGAATCATCCATTATCTTCTCCACATATCCGCTTAAGTCGTGTCTCTTACTCTGCTTTGTGGAACTAAAAGAGGATACTTGCCTGATTGCTACAATCTTAACCTGTTCAAGTCTTGAATCATCCATTATCTTCACACATCCGCTTAAGTAGTGTCTCTTACTCTGCTTTGTGGAACTAAAAGAGGATACTTACCTGATCACTACAATCTTAACCTGTTCAAGTCTAGAATCAGCCATTATCTTCTCCACATATCCGGTTAAGCTGTGTCTCTTACTCTGCTTTGTGGAACTAAAAGAGGATACTTACCTGATAACTACAATCTTAACCTGTTCAAGTCTAGAATCAGAAATTATTTTCTCCACATATCCGCTTAAGCTGTGTCTCTTACTCTACTTTGTGGAACTAAAAGAGGATACTTGCCTGATTGCTACAATCTTAACCTGTTCAAGTCTTGAATCATCCATCATCTTCACACATCCGCTTAAGTCGTGTCTCTTACTCTGCTTTGTGGAACTAAAAGAGGATACTTACCTGATCACTACAATCTTAACCTGTTCAAGTCTAGAATCAGCCATTATCTTCTCCACATATCCGCTTAAGCTGTGTCTCTTACTCTGCTTTGTGGAACTAAAAGAGGATACTTGCCTGATTGCTACAATCTTAACCTGTTCAAGTCTAGAATCAGCCATTATTTTCTCCACATATCCGCTTAAGCTGTGTCTCTTACTCTGCATTGTGGAACTAAAAGAGGATACTTACCTGATCACTACAATCTTAACCTGTTCAAGTCTAGAATCAGTAATTATTTTCTCTACATATCCGCTTAAGCTGTGTCTCTTACTCTACTTTGTTGAACTAAAAGAGGATACTTACCTGATCACTACAATCTTAACCTGTTCAAGTCTAGAATCAGCCATTATTTTCTCCACATATCCGCTTAAGCTGTGTCTCTTAGTCTACTTTGTGGAACTAAAAGAGGATACTTGCCTGATTGCTACAATCTTAACCTGTTCAAGTCTTGAATCAGCCATTATCTTCTCCACATATCCGCTTAAGCTGTGTCTCTTACTCTGCTTTGTGGAACTAAAAGAGGATACTTGCCTGATCACTACAATCTTAACCTGTTCAAGTCTAGAATCAGCCATTATTTTCTCCACATATCCACTTAAGCTGTGTCTCTTACTCTGCTTTGTGGAACTAAAAGAGGATACTTACCTGATCACTACAATCTTAATCTGTTCAAGTCTAGAATCAGCCATTATTTTCTCCACATATCTGCTTAAGCTGTGTCTCTTACTCTGCTTTGTGGAACTAAAAGAGGATACTTGCCTGATCACTACAATCTTAACCTGTTCAAGTCTAGAATCAGCCATTATTTTCTCCACATATCCGCTTAAGCTGTGTCTCTTACTCTGCTTTGTGGAACTAAAAGAGGATACTTGCCTGATCACTACAATCTTAACCTGTTCAAGTCTTGAATCAGCCATTATTTTCTCCACATATCCGCTTAAGTCGTGTCTCTTACTCTGCTTTGTGGAACTAAAAGAGGATACTTGCCTGATTGCTACAATCTTAACCTGTTCAAGTCTTGAATCATCCATTATCTTCTCCACATATCCGCTTAAGTCGTGTCTCTTACTCTGCTTTGTGGAACTAAAAGAGGATACTTGCCTGATCACTACAATCTGAACCTGTTCAAGTCTAGAATCAGCCATTATCTTCTCCACATATCCGCTTAAGCTGTGTCTCTTACTCTGCTTTGTGGAACTAAAAGAGGATACTTACCTGATCACTACAATCTTAACCTGTTCAAGTCTAGAATCAGCCATTATTTTCTCCACATATCCGCTTAAGCTGTGTCTCTTACTCTACATTGTGGAACTAAAAGAGGATACTTGCCTGATTGCTACAATCTTAACCTGTTCAAGTCTTGAATCAGCCATTAACTTCTCCACATATCCGCTTAAGCTGTGTCTCTTACTCTGCTTTGTGAAACTAAAAGAGGATACTTGCCTGATCACTACAATCTTAACCTGTTCAAGTCTTGAATCATCCATTATCTTCTCCACATATCCGCTTAAGTCGTGTCTCTTACTCTGCTTTGTGGAACTAAAAGAGGATACTTGCCTGATTGCTACAATCTTAACCTGTTCAAGTCTTGAATCATCCATTATCTTCACACATCCGCTTAAGTCGTGTCTCTTACTCTGCTTTGTGGAACTAAAAGAGGATACTTACCTGATCACTACAATCTTAACCTGTTCAAGTCTAGAATCAGCCATTATCTTCTCCACATATCCGCTTAAGCTGTGTCTCTTACTCTGCTTTGTGGAACTAAAAGAGGATACTTACCTGATCACTACAATCTTAACCTGTTCAAGTCTAGAATCAGCCATTATTTTCTCCACATATCCGCTTAAGCTGTGTCTCTTACTCTACTTTGTGGAACTAAAAGAGGATACTTGCCTGATTGCTACAATCTTAACCTGTTCAAGTCTTGAATCAGCCATTAACTTCTCCACATATCCGCTTAAGCTGTGTCTCTTACTCTGCTTTGTGAAACTAAAAGAGGATACTTGCCTGATCACTACAATCTTAACCTGTTCAAGTCTTGAATCATCCATTATCTTCTCCACATATCCGCTTAAGTCGTGTCTCTTACTCTGCTTTGTGGAACTAAAAGAGGATACTTGCCTGATTGCTACAATCTTAACCTGTTCAAGTCTTGAATCATCCATTATCTTCACACATCCGCTTAAGTCGTGTCTCTTACTCTGCTTTGTGGAAATAAAAGAGGATACTTACCTGATCACTACAATCTTAACCTGTTCAAGTCTTGAATCAGCCATTATTTTCTCCACATATCCGCTTAAGCTGTGTCTCTTACTCTGCTTTGTGGAACTAAAAGAGGATACTTGCCTGATCACTACAATCTTAACCTGTTCAAGTCTTGAATCATCCATTATCTTCTCCACATATCCGCTTAAGTCGTGTCTCTTACGCTGCTTTGTGGAACTAAAAGAGGATACTTGCCTGATTGCTACAATCTTAACCTGTTCAAGTCTAGAATCAGCCATTATCTTCTCCACATATCCGCTTAAGCCGTGTCTTTTACTCTGCTTTGTGGAACGAAAAGAGGATACTTGCCTGATCACTACAATCTTAACCTGTTCAAGTCTTGAATCAGCCATTATTTTCTCCACATATCCGCTTAAGCTGTGTCTCTTACTCTGCTTTGTGGAACTAAAAGAGGATACTTACCTGACCACTACAATCTTAACCTGTTCAAGTCTTGAATCAGCCATTATTTTCTCCACATATCCGCTTAAGCTGTGTCTCTTACTCTGCTTTGTGGAACTAAAAGAGGATACTTGCCTGATCACTACAATCTTAACCTGTTCAAGTCTAGAATCAGCCATTATTTTCTCCACATATCCGCTTAAGCTGTGTCTCTTACTCTGCTTTGTGGAACTAAAAGAGGATACTTGCCTGATTGCTTCAATCTTAACCTGTTCAAGTCTTGAATCATCCATTATCTTCTCCACATATCCGCTTAAGTCGTGTCTCTTACTCTGCTTTGTGGAACTAAAAGAGGATACTTGCCTGATTGCTACAATCTTAACCTGTTCAAGTCTTGAATCAGCCATTAACTTCTCCACATATCCGCTTAAGCTGTGTCTCTTACTCTGCTTTGTGAAACTAAAAGAGGATACTTGCCTGATCACTACAATCTTAACCTGTTCAAGTCTTGAATCATCCATTATCTTCTCCACATATCCGCTTAAGTCGTGTCTCTTACTCTGCTTTGTGGAACTAAAAGAGGATACTTGCCTGATTGCTACAATCTTAACCTGTTCAAGTCTTGAATCATCCATTATCTTCACACATCCGCTTAAGTCGTGTCTCTTACTCTGCTTTGTGGAACTAAAATAGGATACTTACCTGATCACTACAATCTTAACCTGTTCAAGTCTAGAATCAGCCATTATCTTCTCCACATATCCGCTTAAGTCGTGTCTCTTACTCTGCTTTGTGGAACTAAAAGAGGATACTTGCGTGATTGCTACAATCTTAACCTGTTCAAGTCTTGAATCATCCATTATCTTCACACATCCGCTTAAGTCGTGTCTCTTACTCTGCTTTGTGGAACTAAAAGAGGATACTTACCTGATCACTACAATCTTAACCTGTTCAAGTCTAGAATCAGTAATTATTTTCTCCACATATCCGCTTAAGCTGTGTCTCTTACTCTGCTTTGTGGAACGAAAAGAGGATACTTACCTGATCACTACAATCTTAACCTGTTCAAGTCTAGAATCAGCAATTATTTTCTCCACATATCCGCTTAAGCTGTGTCTCTTACTCTACTTTGTGGAACTAAAAGAGGATACTTACCTGATCACTACAATCTTAACCTGTTCAAGTCTCGAATCAGCCATTATTTTCTCCACATATCCGCTTAAGCTGTGTCTCTTACTCTGCTTTGTGGAACTAAAAGAGGATACTTGCCTGATCACTACAATCTTAACCTGTTCAAGTCTAGAATCAGCCATTATCTTCTCCACATATCCGCTTAAGCTGTGTCTCTTACTCTGCTTTGTGGAACTAAAAGAGGATACTTACCTGATCACTACAATCTTAACCTGTTCAAGTCTAGAATCAGCCATTATTTTCTCCACATATCCGCTTAAGCTGTGTCTCTTACTCTACTTTGTGGAACTAAAAGAGGATACTTGCCTGATTGCTACAATCTTAACCTGTTCAAGTCTAGAATCAGCCATTATTTTCTCCACATATCCGCTTAAGCTGTGTCTCTTACTCTGCTTTGTGGAACTAAAAGAGGATACTTGCCTGATTGCTACAATCTTAACCTGTTCAAGTCTTGAATCATCCATTATCTTCACACATCCGCTTAAGTCGTGTCTCTTACTCTGCTTTGTGGAACTAAAAGAGGATACTTACCTGATCACTACAATCTTAACCTGTTCAAGTCTAGAATCAGCCATTATCTTCTCCACATATCCGCTTAAGCTGTGTCTCTTACTCTGCTTTGTGGAACTAAAAGAGGATACTTACCTGATCACTACAATCTTAACCTGTTCAAGTCTAGAATCAGCCATTATTTTCTCCACATATCCGCTTAAGCTGTGTCTCTTACTCTACTTTGTGGAACTAAAAGAGGATACTTGCCTGATTGCTACAATCTTAACCTGTTCAAGTCTTGAATCAGCCATTAACTTCTCCACATATCCGCTTAAGCTGTGTCTCTTACTCTGCTTTGTGAAACTAAAAGAGGATACTTGCCTGATCACTACAATCTTAACCTGTTCAAGTCTTGAATCATCCATTATCTTCTCCACATATCCGCTTAAGTCGTGTCTCTTACTCTGCTTTGTGGAACTAAAAGAGGATACTTGCCTGATTGCTACAATCTTAACCTGTTCAAGTCTTGAATCATCCATTATCTTCACACATCCGCTTAAGTCGTGTCTCTTACTCTGCTTTGTGGAAATAAAAGAGGATACTTACCTGATCACTACAATCTTAACCTGTTCAAGTCTTGAATCAGCCATTATTTTCTCCACATATCCGCTTAAGCTGTGTCTCTTACTCTGCTTTGTGGAACTAAAAGAGGATACTTGCCTGATCACTACAATCTTAACCTGTTCAAGTCTTGAATCATCCATTATCTTCTCCACATATCCGCTTAAGTCGTGTCTCTTACGCTGCTTTGTGGAACTAAAAGAGGATACTTGCCTGATTGCTACAATCTTAACCTGTTCAAGTCTAGAATCAGCCATTATCTTCTCCACATATCCGCTTAAGCCGTGTCTTTTACTCTGCTTTGTGGAACGAAAAGAGGATACTTGCCTGATCACTACAATCTTAACCTGTTCAAGTCTTGAATCAGCCATTATTTTCTCCACATATCCGCTTAAGCTGTGTCTCTTACTCTGCTTTGTGGAACTAAAAGAGGATACTTACCTGACCACTACAATCTTAACCTGTTCAAGTCTTGAATCAGCCATTATTTTCTCCACATATCCGCTTAAGCTGTGTCTCTTACTCTGCTTTGTGGAACTAAAAGAGGATACTTGCCTGATCACTACAATCTTAACCTGTTCAAGTCTAGAATCAGCCATTATTTTCTCCACATATCCGCTTAAGCTGTGTCTCTTACTCTGCTTTGTGGAACTAAAAGAGGATACTTGCCTGATTGCTTCAATCTTAACCTGTTCAAGTCTTGAATCATCCATTATCTTCTCCACATATCCGCTTAAGTCGTGTCTCTTACTCTGCTTTGTGGAACTAAAAGAGGATACTTGCCTGATTGCTACAATCTTAACCTGTTCAAGTCTTGAATCAGCCATTAACTTCTCCACATATCCGCTTAAGCTGTGTCTCTTACTCTGCTTTGTGAAACTAAAAGAGGATACTTGCCTGATCACTACAATCTTAACCTGTTCAAGTCTTGAATCATCCATTATCTTCTCCACATATCCGCTTAAGTCGTGTCTCTTACTCTGCTTTGTGGAACTAAAAGAGGATACTTGCCTGATTGCTACAATCTTAACCTGTTCAAGTCTTGAATCATCCATTATCTTCACACATCCGCTTAAGTCGTGTCTCTTACTCTGCTTTGTGGAACTAAAATAGGATACTTACCTGATCACTACAATCTTAACCTGTTCAAGTCTAGAATCAGCCATTATCTTCTCCACATATCCGCTTAAGTCGTGTCTCTTACTCTGCTTTGTGGAACTAAAAGAGGATACTTGCGTGATTGCTACAATCTTAACCTGTTCAAGTCTTGAATCATCCATTATCTTCACACATCCGCTTAAGTCGTGTCTCTTACTCTGCTTTGTGGAACTAAAAGAGGATACTTACCTGATCACTACAATCTTAACCTGTTCAAGTCTAGAATCAGTAATTATTTTCTCCACATATCCGCTTAAGCTGTGTCTCTTACTCTGCTTTGTGGAACGAAAAGAGGATACTTACCTGATCACTACAATCTTAACCTGTTCAAGTCTAGAATCAGCAATTATTTTCTCCACATATCCGCTTAAGCTGTGTCTCTTACTCTACTTTGTGGAACTAAAAGAGGATACTTACCTGATCACTACAATCTTAACCTGTTCAAGTCTCGAATCAGCCATTATTTTCTCCACATATCCGCTTAAGCTGTGTCTCTTACTCTGCTTTGTGGAACTAAAAGAGGATACTTGCCTGATCACTACAATCTTAACCTGTTCAAGTCTAGAATCAGCCATTATCTTCTCCACATATCCGCTTAAGCTGTGTCTCTTACTCTGCTTTGTGGAACTAAAAGAGGATACTTACCTGATCACTACAATCTTAACCTGTTCAAGTCTAGAATCAGCCATTATTTTCTCCACATATCCGCTTAAGCTGTGTCTCTTACTCTACTTTGTGGAACTAAAAGAGGATACTTGCCTGATTGCTACAATCTTAACCTGTTCAAGTCTAGAATCAGCCATTATTTTCTCCACATATCCGCTTAAGTCGTGTCTCTTACTCTGCTTTGTGGAACTAAAAGAGGATACTTGCCTGATTGCTACAATCTTAACCTGTTCAAGTCTTGAATCATCCATTATCTTCACACATCCGCTTAAGTCGTGTCTCTTACTCTGCTTTGTGGAACTAAAAGAGGATACTTACCTGATCACTACAATCTTAACCTGTTCAAGTCTAGAATCAGTAATTATTTTCTCCACATATCCGCTTAAGCTGTGTCTCTTACTCTGCTTTGTGGAACGAAAAGAGGATACTTACCTGATCACTACAATCTTAACCTGTTCAAGTCTAGAATCAGCAATTATTTTCTCCACATATCCGCTTAAGCTGTGTCTCTTACTCTACTTTGTGGAACTAAAAGAGGATACTTACCTGATCACTACAATCTTAACCTGTTCAAGTCTCGAATCAGCCATTATTTTCTCCACATATCCGCTTAAGCTGTGTCTCTTACTCTGCTTTGTGGAACTAAAAGAGGATACTTGCCTGATCACTACAATCTTAACCTGTTCAAGTCTAGAATCAGCCATTATCTTCTCCACATATCCGCTTAAGCTGTGTCTCTTACTCTGCTTTGTGGAACTAAAAGAGGATACTTACCTGATCACTACAATCTTAACCTGTTCAAGTCTAGAATCAGCCATTATTTTCTCCACATATCCGCTTAAGCTGTGTCTCTTACTCTACTTTGTGGAACTAAAAGAGGATACTTGCCTGATTGCTACAATCTTAACCTGTTCAAGTCTAGAATCAGCCATTATTTTCTCCACATATCCGCTTAAGCTGTGTCTCTTACTCTACTTTGTGGAACTAAAAGAGGATACTTGCCTGATTGCTACAATCTCAACCTGTTCAAGTCTTGAATCAGCCATTAACTTCTCCACATATCCGCTTAAGCTGTGTCTCTTACTCTGCTTTGTGAAACTAAAAGAGGATACTTGCCTGATCACTACAATCTTAACCTGTTCAAGTCTTGAATCATCCATTATCTTCTCCACATATCCGCTTAAGTCGTGTCTCTTACTCTGCTTTGTGGAACTAAAAGAGGATACTTGCCTGATTGCTACAATCTTAACCTGTTCAAGTCTTGAATCATCCATTATCTTCACACATCCGCTTAAGTCGTGTCTCTTACTCTGCTTTGTGGAACTAAAAGAGGATACTTACCTGATCACTACAATCTTAACCTGTTCAAGTCTAGAATCAGTAATCATTTTCTCCACATATCCGCTTAAGCTGTGTCTCTTACTCTACTTTGTTGAACTAAAAGAGGATACTTACCTGATCACTACAATCTTAACCTGTTCAAATCTAGAATCAGACATTATTTTCTCCACATATCCGCTTAAGCTGTGTCTCTTACTCTACTTTGTGGAACTAAAAGAGGATACTTGCCTGATTGCTACAATCTTAACCTGTTCAAGTCTTGAATCAGCCATTATCTTCTCCACATATCCGCTTAAGCTGTGTCTCTTACTCTGCTTTGTGGAACTAAAAGAGGATACTTGCCTGATCACTACAATCTTAACCTGTTCAAGTCTAGAATCAGCCATTATTTTCTCCACATATCCGCTTAAGCTGTGTCTCTTACTCTGCTTTGTGGAACTAAAAGAGGATACTTACCTGATCACTACAATCTTAATCTGTTCAAGTCTAGAATCAGCCATTATTTTCTCCACATATCCGCTTAAGCTGTGTCTCTTACTCTACTTTGTGGAACTAAAAGAGGATACTTGCCTGATTGCTACAATCTCAACCTGTTCAAGTCTTGAATCAGCCATTAACTTCTCCACATATCCGCTTAAGCTGTGTCTCTTACTCTGCTTTGTGAAACTAAAAGAGGATACTTGCCTGATCACTACAATCTTAACCTGTTCAAGTCTTGAATCATCCATTATCTTCTCCACATATCCGCTTAAGTCGTGTCTCTTACTCTGCTTTGTGGAACTAAAAGAGGATACTTGCCTGATTGCTACAATCTTAACCTGTTCAAGTCTTGAATCATCCATTATCTTCACACATCCGCTTAAGTCGTGTCTCTTACTCTGCTTTGTGGAACTAAAAGAGGATACTTACCTGATCACTACAATCTTAACCTGTTCAAGTCTAGAATCAGTAATCATTTTCTCCACATATCCGCTTAAGCTGTGTCTCTTACTCTACTTTGTTGAACTAAAAGAGGATACTTACCTGATCACTACAATCTTAACCTGTTCAAATCTAGAATCAGCCATTATTTCCTCCACATATCCGCTTAAGCTGTGTCTCTTACTCTACTTTGTGGAACTAAAAGAGGATACTTGCCTGATTGCTACAATCTTAACCTGTTCAAGTCTTGAATCAGCCATTATCTTCTCCACATATCCGCTTAAGCTGTGTCTCTTACTCTGCTTTGTGGAACTAAAAGAGGATACTTGCCTGATCACTACAATCTTAACCTGTTCAAGTCTAGAATCAGCCATTATTTTCTCCACATATCCGCTTAAGCTGTGTCTCTTACTCTGCTTTGTGGAACTAAAAGAGGATACATACCTGATCACTACAATCTTAATCTGTTCAAGTCTAGAATCAGCCATTATTTTCTCCAGATATCTGCTTAAGCTGTGTCTCTTACTCTGCTTTGTGGAACTAAAAGAGGATACTTGCCTGATTGCTACAATCTTAACCTGTTCAAGTCTTGAATCATCCATTATCTTCTCCACATATCCGCTTAAGTCGTGTCTCTTACTCTGCTTTGTGGAACTAAAAGAGGATACTTGCCTGATCACTACAATCTGAACCTGTTCAAGTCTAGAATCAGCCATTATCTTCTCCACATATCCGCTTAAGCTGTGTCTCTTACTCTGCTTTGTGGAACTAAAAGAGGATACTTACCTGATCACTACAATCTTAACCTGTTCAAGTCTAGAATCAGCCATTATTTTCTCCACATATCCGCTTAAGCTGTGTCTCTTACTCTACTTTGTGGAACTAAAAGAGGATACTTGCCTGATTGCTACAATCTTAACCTGTTCAAGACTTGAATCAGCCATTAACTTCTCCACATATCCGCTTAAGCTGTGTCTCTTACTCTGCTTTGTGAAACTAAAAGAGGATACTTGCCTGATCACTACAATCTTAACCTGTTCAAGTCTTGAATCATCCATTATCTTCTCCACATATCCGCTTAAGTCGTGTCTCTTACTCTGCTTTGTGGAACTAAAAGAGGATACTTGCCTGATTGCTACAATCTTAACCTGTTCATGTCTTGAATCATCCATTATCTTCACACATCCGCTTAAGTCGTGTCTCTTACTCTGCTTTGTGGAACTAAAAGAGGATACTTACCTGATCACTACAATCTTAACCTGTTCAAGTCTAGAATCAGCCATTATCTTCTCCACATATCCGCTTAAGCTGTGTCTCTTACTCTGCTTTGTGGAACTAAAAGAGGATACTTACCTGATAACTACAATCTTAACCTGTTCAAGTCTAGAATCAGAAATTATTTTCTCCACATATCCGCTTAAGCTGTGTCTCTTACTCTACTTTGTGGAACTAAAAGAGGATACTTGCCTGATTGCTACAATCTTAACCTGTTCAAGTCTTGAATCATCCATTATCTTCACACATCCGCTTAAGTCGTGTCTCTTACTCTGCTTTGTGGAACTAAAAGAGGATACTTACCTGATCACTACAATCTTAACCTGTTCAAGTCTAGAATCAGCCATTATCTTCTCCACATATCCGCTTAAGCTGTGTCTCTTACTCTGCTTTGTGGAACTAAAAGAGGATACTTGCCAGATCACTACAATCTTAACCTGTTCAAATCTAGAATCAGCCATTATTTTCTCCACATATCCGCTTAAGCTGTGTCTCTTACTCTACTTTGTGGAACTAAAAGAGGATACTTGCCTGATTGCTACAATCTTAACCTGTTCAAGTCTTGAATCAGCCATTAACTTCTCCACATATCCGCTTAAGCTGTGTCTCTTACTCTGCTTTGTGAAACTAAAAGAGGATACTTGCCTGATCACTACAATCTTAACCTGTTCAAGTCTTGAATCATCCATTATCTTCTCCACATATCCGCTTAAGTCCTGTCTCTTACTCTGCTTTGTGGAACTAAAAGAGGATACTTGCCTGATTGCTACAATCTTAACCTGTTCAAGTCTTGAATCAGCCATTAACTTCTCCACATATCCGCTCAAGCTGTGTCTCTTACTCTGCTTTGTGAAACTAAAAGAGGATACTTGCCTGATCACTACAATCTTAACCTGTTCAAGTCTTGAATCATCCATTATCTTCTCCACATATCCGCTTAAGTCGTGTCTCTTACTCTGCTTTGTGGAACTAAAAGAGGATACTTGCCTGATTGCTTCAATCTTAACCTGTTCAAGTCTTGAATCATCCATTATCTTCTCCACATATCCGCTTAAGTCGTGTCTCTTACTCTGCTTTGTGGAACTAAAAGAGGATACTTGCCTGATTGCTACAATCTTAACCTGTTCAAGTCTTGAATCAGCCATTAACTTCTCCACATATCCGCTTAAGCTGTGTCTCTTACTCTGCTTTGTGAAACTAAAAGAGGATACTTGCCTGATCACTACAATCTTAACCTGTTCAAGTCTTAAATCATCCATTATCTTCTCCACATATCCGCTTAAGTCGTGTCTCTTACTCTGCTTTGTGGAACTAAAAGAGGATACTTGCCTGATTGCTTCAATCTTAACCTGTTCAAGTCTTGAATCAGCCATTAACTTCTCCACATATCCGCTCAAGCTGTGTCTCTTACTCTGCTTTGTGGAACTAAAAGAGGATACTTGCCTGATCACTACAATCTTAACCTGTTCAAGTCTAGAATCAGCCATTATCTTCTCCACATATCCGCTTAAGCTGTGTCTCTTACTCTGCTTTGTGGATCTAAAAGAGGATACTTACCTGATCACTACAATCTTAACTTGTTCAAGTCTAGAATCAGCCATTATTTTCTCCACATATCCGCTTAAGCTGTGTCTCTTACTCTACTTTGTGGAACTAAAAGAGGATACTTGCCTGATTGCTACAATCTCAACCTGTTCAAGTCTTGAATCAGCCATTAACTTCTCCACATATCCGCTTAAGTCGTGTCTCTTACTCTGCTTTGTGGAACTAAAAGAGGATACTTGCCTGATCACTACAATCTTAACCTGTTCAAGTCTAGAATCAGCCATTATCTTCTCCACATATCCGCTTAAGCTGTGTCTCTTACTCTGCTTTGTGGATCTAAAAGAGGATACTTACCTGATCACTACAATCTTAACTTGTTCAAGTCTAGAATCAGCCATTATTTTCTCCACATATCCGCTTAAGCTGTGTCTCTTACTCTACTTTGTGGAACTAAAAGAGGATACTTGCCTGATTGCTACAATCTCAACCTGTTCAAGTCTTGAATCAGCCATTAACTTCTCCACATATCCGCTTAAGCTGTGTCTCTTACTCTGCTTTGTGGAACTAAAAGAGGATACTTGCCTTATTGCTACAATCTTAACCTGTTCAAGTCTTGAATCATCCATTATCTTCTCCACATATCCGCTTAAGCTGTGTCTCTTACTCTACTTTGTGGAACTAAAAGAGGATACTTGCCTGATTGCTACAATCTTAACCTGTTCAAGTCTTGAATCAGCCATTAACTTCTCCACATATCCGCTTAAGCTGTGTCTCTTACTCTGCTTTGTGAAACTAAAAGAGGATACTTGCCTGATCACTACAATCTTAACCTGTTCAAGTCTTGAATCATCCATTATCTTCTCCACATATCCGCTTAAGTCGTGTCTCTTACTCTGCTTTGTGGAACTAAAAGAGGATACTTGCCTGATTGCTTCAATCTTAACCTGTTCAAGTCTTGAATCATCCATTATCTTCTCCACATATCCGCTTAAGTCGTGTCTCTTACTCTGCTTTGTGGAACTAAAAGAGGATACTTGCCTGATCACTACAATCTTAACCTGTTCAAGTCTAGAATCAGCCATTATCTTCTCCACATATCCGCTTAAGTCGTGTCTCTTACTCTGCTTTGTGGAACTAAAAGAGGATACTTGCCTGATCACTACAATCTGAACCTGTTCAAGTCTAGAATCAGCCATTATCTTCTCCACATATCCGCTTAAGCTGTGTCTCTTACTCTGCTTTGTGGAACTAAAAGAGGATACTTACCTGATCACTACAATCTTAACCTGTTCAAGTCTAGAATCAGCCATTATTTTCTCCACATATCCGCTTAAGCTGTGTCTCTTACTCTACTTTGTGGAACTAAAAGAGGATACTTGCCTGATTGCTACAATCTTAACCTGTTCAAGACTTGAATCAGCCATTAACTTCTCCACATATCCGCTTAAGCTGTGTCTCTTACTCTGCTTTGTGAAACTAAAAGAGGATACTTGCCTGATCACTACAATCTTAACCTGTTCAAGTCTTGAATCATCCATTATCTTCTCCACATATCCGCTTAAGTCGTGTCTCTTACTCTGCTTTGTGGAACTAAAAGAGGATACTTGCCTGATTGCTACAATCTTAACCTGTTCATGTCTTGAATCATCCATTATCTTCACACATCCGCTTAAGTCGTGTCTCTTACTCTGCTTTGTGGAACTAAAAGAGGATACTTACCTGATCACTACAATCTTAACCTGTTCAAGTCTAGAATCAGCCATTATCTTCTCCACATATCCGCTTAAGCTGTGTCTCTTACTCTGCTTTGTGGAACTAAAAGAGGATACTTACCTGATAACTACAATCTTAACCTGTTCAAGTCTAGAATCAGAAATTATTTTCTCCACATATCCGCTTAAGCTGTGTCTCTTACTCTACTTTGTGGAACTAAAAGAGGATACTTGCCTGATTGCTACAATCTTAACCTGTTCAAGTCTTGAATCATCCATTATCTTCACACATCCGCTTAAGTCGTGTCTCTTACTCTGCTTTGTGGAACTAAAAGAGGATACTTACCTGATCACTACAATCTTAACCTGTTCAAGTCTAGAATCAGCCATTATCTTCTCCACATATCCGCTTAAGCTGTGTCTCTTACTCTGCTTTGTGGAACTAAAAGAGGATACTTGCCAGATCACTACAATCTTAACCTGTTCAAATCTAGAATCAGCCATTATTTTCTCCACATATCCGCTTAAGCTGTGTCTCTTACTCTACTTTGTGGAACTAAAAGAGGATACTTGCCTGATTGCTACAATCTTAACCTGTTCAAGTCTTGAATCAGCCATTAACTTCTCCACATATCCGCTTAAGCTGTGTCTCTTACTCTGCTTTGTGAAACTAAAAGAGGATACTTGCCTGATCACTACAATCTTAACCTGTTCAAGTCTTGAATCATCCATTATCTTCTCCACATATCCGCTTAAGTCGTGTCTCTTACTCTGCTTTGTGGAACTAAAAGAGGATACTTGCCTGATTGCTACAATCTTAACCTGTTCAAGTCTTGAATCAGCCATTAACTTCTCCACATATCCGCTCAAGCTGTGTCTCTTACTCTGCTTTGTGAAACTAAAAGAGGATACTTGCCTGATCACTACAATCTTAACCTGTTCAAGTCTTGAATCATCCATTATCTTCTCCACATATCCGCTTAAGTCGTGTCTCTTACTCTGCTTTGTGGAACTAAAAGAGGATACTTGCCTGATTGCTTCAATCTTAACCTGTTCAAGTCTTGAATCATCCATTATCTTCTCCACATATCCGCTTAAGTCGTGTCTCTTACTCTGCTTTGTGGAACTAAAAGAGGATACTTGCCTGATTGCTACAATCTTAACCTGTTCAAGTCTTGAATCAGCCATTAACTTCTCCACATATCCGCTTAAGCTGTGTCTCTTACTCTGCTTTGTGAAACTAAAAGAGGATACTTGCCTGATCACTACAATCTTAACCTGTTCAAGTCTTAAATCATCCATTATCTTCTCCACATATCCGCTTAAGTCGTGTCTCTTACTCTGCTTTGTGGAACTAAAAGAGGATACTTGCCTGATTGCTTCAATCTTAACCTGTTCAAGTCTTGAATCAGCCATTAACTTCTCCACATATCCGCTCAAGCTGTGTCTCTTACTCTGCTTTGTGGAACTAAAAGAGGATACTTGCCTGATCACTACAATCTTAACCTGTTCAAGTCTAGAATCAGCCATTATCTTCTCCACATATCCGCTTAAGCTGTGTCTCTTACTCTGCTTTGTGGATCTAAAAGAGGATACTTACCTGATCACTACAATCTTAACTTGTTCAAGTCTAGAATCAGCCATTATTTTCTCCACATATCCGCTTAAGCTGTGTCTCTTACTCTACTTTGTGGAACTAAAAGAGGATACTTGCCTGATTGCTACAATCTCAACCTGTTCAAGTCTTGAATCAGCCATTAACTTCTCCACATATCCGCTTAAGTCGTGTCTCTTACTCTGCTTTGTGGAACTAAAAGAGGATACTTGCCTGATCACTACAATCTTAACCTGTTCAAGTCTAGAATCAGCCATTATCTTCTCCACATATCCGCTTAAGCTGTGTCTCTTACTCTGCTTTGTGGATCTAAAAGAGGATACTTACCTGATCACTACAATCTTAACTTGTTCAAGTCTAGAATCAGCCATTATTTTCTCCACATATCCGCTTAAGCTGTGTCTCTTACTCTACTTTGTGGAACTAAAAGAGGATACTTGCCTGATTGCTACAATCTCAACCTGTTCAAGTCTTGAATCAGCCATTAACTTCTCCACATATCCGCTTAAGCTGTGTCTCTTACTCTGCTTTGTGGAACTAAAAGAGGATACTTGCCTTATTGCTACAATCTTAACCTGTTCAAGTCTTGAATCATCCATTATCTTCTCCACATATCCGCTTAAGCTGTGTCTCTTACTCTACTTTGTGGAACTAAAAGAGGATACTTGCCTGATTGCTACAATCTTAACCTGTTCAAGTCTTGAATCAGCCATTAACTTCTCCACATATCCGCTTAAGCTGTGTCTCTTACTCTGCTTTGTGAAACTAAAAGAGGATACTTGCCTGATCACTACAATCTTAACCTGTTCAAGTCTTGAATCATCCATTATCTTCTCCACATATCCGCTTAAGTCGTGTCTCTTACTCTGCTTTGTGGAACTAAAAGAGGATACTTGCCTGATTGCTTCAATCTTAACCTGTTCAAGTCTTGAATCATCCATTATCTTCTCCACATATCCGCTTAAGTCGTGTCTCTTACTCTGCTTTGTGGAACTAAAAGAGGATACTTGCCTGATCACTACAATCTTAACCTGTTCAAGTCTAGAATCAGCCATTATCTTCTCCACATATCCGCTTAAGCTGTGTCTCTTACTCTGCTTTGTGGATCTAAAAGAGGATACTTACCTGATCACTACAATCTTAACTTGTTCAAGTCTAGAATCAGCCATTATTTTCTCCACATATCCGCTTAAGCTGTGTCTCTTACTCTACTTTGTGGAACTAAAAGAGGATACTTGCCTGATTGCTACAATCTCAACCTGTTCAAGTCTTGAATCAGCCATTAACTTCTCCACATATCCGCTTAAGTCGTGTCTCTTACTCTGCTTTGTGGAACTAAAAGAGGATACTTGCCTGATTGCTACAATCTTAACCTGTTCAAGTCTTGAATCATCCATTATCTTCACACATCCGCTTAAGTCGTGTCTCTTACTCTGCTTTGTGGAACTAAAAGAGGATACTTACCTGATCACTACAATCTTAACCTGTTCAAGTCTAGAATCAGTAATCATTTTCTCCACATATCCGCTTAAGCTGTGTCTCTTACTCTACTTTGTTGAACTAAAAGAGGATACTTACCTGATCACTACAATCTTAACCTGTTCAAGTCTAGAATCAGCCATTATTTTCTCCACATATCCGCTTAAGCTGTGTCTCTTACTCTACTTTGTGGAACTAAAAGAGGATACTTGCCTGATTGCTACAATCTTAACCTGTTCAAGTCTTGAATCAGCCATTATCTTCTCCACATATCCGCTTAAGCTGTGTCTCTTACTCTGCTTTGTGGAACTAAAAGAGGATACTTGCCTGATCACTACAATCTTAACCTGTTCAAGTCTAGAATCAGCCATTATTTTCTCCACATATCCGCTTAAGCTGTGTCTCTTACTCTGCTTTGTGGAACTAAAAGAGGATACTTACCTGATCACTACAATCTTAATCTGTTCAAGTCTAGAATCAGCCATTATTTTCTCTACATATCTGCTTAAGCTGTGTCTCTTACTCTGCTTTGTGGAACTAAAAGAGGATACTTGCCTGATCACTACAATCTTAACCTGTTCAAGTCTTGAATCATCCATTATCTTCTCCACATATCCGCTTAAGTCGTGTCTCTTACTCTGCTTTGTGGAACTAAAAGAGGATACTTGCCTGATTGCTACAATCTTAACCTGTTCAAGTCTTGAATCAGCCATTAACTTCTCCACATATCCGCTCAAGCTGTGTCTCTTACTCTGCTTTGTGAAACTAAAAGAGGATACTTGCCTGATCACTACAATCTTAACCTGTTCAAGTCTTGAATCATCCATTATCTTCTCCACATATCCGCTTAAGTCGTGTCTCTTACTCTGCTTTGTGGAACTAAAAGAGGATACTTGCCTGATTGCTTCAATCTTAACCTGTTCAAGTCTTGAATCATCCATTATCTTCTCCACATATCCGCTTAAGTCGTGTCTCTTACTCTGCTTTGTGGAACTAAAAGAGGATACTTGCCTGATTGCTACAATCTTAACCTGTTCAAGTCTTGAATCAGCCATTAACTTCTCCACATATCCGCTTAAGCTGTGTCTCTTACTCTGCTTTGTGAAACTAAAAGAGGATACTTGCCTGATCACTACAATCTTAACCTGTTCAAGTCTTGAATCATCCATTATCTTCTCCACATATCCGCTTAAGTCGTGTCTCTTACTCTGCTTTGTGGAACTAAAAGAGGATACTTGCCTGATTGCTTCAATCTTAACCTGTTCAAGTCTTGAATCAGCCATTAACTTCTCCACATATCCGCTCAAGCTGTGTCTCTTACTCTGCTTTGTGGAACTAAAAGAGGATACTTGCCTGATCACTACAATCTTAACCTGTTCAAGTCTAGAATCAGCCATTATCTTCTCCACATATCCGCTTAAGCTGTGTCTCTTACTCTGCTTTGTGGATCTAAAAGAGGATACTTACCTGATCACTACAATCTTAACTTGTTCAAGTCTAGAATCAGCCATTATTTTCTCCACATATCCGCTTAAGCTGTGTCTCTTACTCTACTTTGTGGAACTAAAAGAGGATACTTGCCTGATTGCTACAATCTCAACCTGTTCAAGTCTTGAATCAGCCATTAACTTCTCCACATATCCGCTTAAGTCGTGTCTCTTACTCTGCTTTGTGGAACTAAAAGAGGATACTTGCCTGATCACTACAATCTTAACCTGTTCAAGTCTAGAATCAGCCATTATCTTCTCCACATATCCGCTTAAGCTGTGTCTCTTACTCTGCTTTGTGGATCTAAAAGAGGATACTTACCTGATCACTACAATCTTAACTTGTTCAAGTCTAGAATCAGCCATTATTTTCTCCACATATCCGCTTAAGCTGTGTCTCTTACTCTACTTTGTGGAACTAAAAGAGGATACTTGCCTGATTGCTACAATCTCAACCTGTTCAAGTCTTGAATCAGCCATTAACTTCTCCACATATCCGCTTAAGCTGTGTCTCTTACTCTGCTTTGTGGAACTAAAAGAGGATACTTGCCTTATTGCTACAATCTTAACCTGTTCAAGTCTTGAATCATCCATTATCTTCTCCACATATCCGCTTAAGCTGTGTCTCTTACTCTACTTTGTGGAACTAAAAGAGGATACTTGCCTGATTGCTACAATCTTAACCTGTTCAAGTCTTGAATCAGCCATTAACTTCTCCACATATCCGCTTAAGCTGTGTCTCTTACTCTGCTTTGTGAAACTAAAAGAGGATACTTGCCTGATCACTACAATCTTAACCTGTTCAAGTCTTGAATCATCCATTATCTTCTCCACATATCCGCTTAAGTCGTGTCTCTTACTCTGCTTTGTGGAACTAAAAGAGGATACTTGCCTGATTGCTTCAATCTTAACCTGTTCAAGTCTTGAATCATCCATTATCTTCTCCACATATCCGCTTAAGTCGTGTCTCTTACTCTGCTTTGTGGAACTAAAAGAGGATACTTACCTGATCACTACAATCTTAACCTGTTCAAGTCTAGAATCAGCCATTATCTTCTCCACATATCCGCTTAAGCTGTGTCTCTTACTCTGCTTTGTGGATCTAAAAGAGGATACTTACCTGATCACTACAATCTTAACTTGTTCAAGTCTAGAATCAGCCATTATTTTCTCCACATATCCGCTTAAGCTGTGTCTCTTACTCTACTTTGTGGAACTAAAAGAGGATACTTGCCTGATTGCTACAATCTCAACCTGTTCAAGTCTTGAATCAGCCATTAACTTCTCCACATATCCGCTTAAGTCGTGTCTCTTACTCTGCTTTGTGGAACTAAAAGAGGATACTTGCCTGATTGCTACAATCTTAACCTGTTCAAGTCTTGAATCATCCATTATCTTCACACATCCGCTTAAGTCGTGTCTCTTACTCTGCTTTGTGGAACTAAAAGAGGATACTTACCTGATCACTACAATCTTAACCTGTTCAAGTCTAGAATCAGTAATCATTTTCTCCACATATCCGCTTAAGCTGTGTCTCTTACTCTACTTTGTTGAACTAAAAGAGGATACTTACCTGATCACTACAATCTTAACCTGTTCAAGTCTAGAATCAGCCATTATTTTCTCCACATATCCGCTTAAGCTGTGTCTCTTACTCTACTTTGTGGAACTAAAAGAGGATACTTGCCTGATTGCTACAATCTTAACCTGTTCAAGTCTTGAATCAGCCATTATCTTCTCCACATATCCGCTTAAGCTGTGTCTCTTACTCTGCTTTGTGGAACTAAAAGAGGATACTTGCCTGATCACTACAATCTTAACCTGTTCAAGTCTAGAAGCAGCCATTATTTTCTCCACATATCCGCTTAAGCTGTGTCTCTTACTCTGCTTTGTGGAACTAAAAGAGGATACTTACCTGATCACTACAATCTTAATCTGTTCAAGTCTAGAATCAGCCATTATTTTCTCTACATATCTGCTTAAGCTGTGTCTCTTACTCTGCTTTGTGGAACTAAAAGAGGATACTTGCCTGATCACTACAATCTTAACCTGTTCAAGTCTAGAATCAGCCATTATTTTCTCCATATATCCGCTTAAGCTGTGTCTCTTACTCTGCTTTGTGGAACTAAAAGTGGATACTTGCCTGATCACTACAATCTTAACCTGTTCAAGTCTTGAATCAGCCATTATTTTCTCCACATATCCGCTTAAGTCGTGTCTCTTACTCTGCTTTGTGGAACTAAAAGAGGATACTTGCCTGATTGATACAATCTTAACCTGTTCAAGTCTTGAATCATCCATTATCTTCTCCACATATCCGCTTAAGTCGTGTCTCTTACTCTGCTTTGTGGAACTAAAAGAGGATACTTGCCTGATCACTACAATCTGAACCTGTTCAAGTCTAGAATCAGCCATTATCTTCTCCACATATCCGCTTAAGCTGTGTCTCTTACTCTGCTTTGTGGAACTAAAAGAGGATACTTACCTGATCACTACAATCTTAACCTGTTCAAGTCTAGAATCAGCCATTATTTTCTCCACATATCCGCTTAAGCTGTGTCTCTTACTCTACTTTGTGGAACCAAAATAGGATACTTGCCTGATTGCTACAATCTTAACCTGTTCAAGTCTTGAATCAGCCATTAACTTCTCCACATATCCGCTTAAGCTGTGTCTCTTACTCTGCTTTGTGAAACTAAAAGAGGATACTTGCCTGATCACTACAATCTTAACCTGTTCAAGTCTTGAATCATCCATTATCTTCTCCACATATCCGCTTAAGTCGTGTCTCTTACTCTGCTTTGTGGAACTAAAAGAGGATACTTGCCTGATTGCTACAATCTTAACCTGTTCAAGTCTTGAATCATCCATTATCTTCACACATCCGCTTAAGTCGTGTCTCTTACTCTGCTTTGTGGAACTAAAAGAGGATACTTACCTGATCACTACAATCTTAACCTGTTCAAGTCTAGAATCAGCCATTACCTTCTCCACATATCCGCTTAAGCTGTGTCTCTTACTCTGCTTTGTGGAACTAAAAGAGGATACTTACCTGATAACTACAATCTTAACCTGTTCAAGTCTAGAATCAGAAATTATTTTCTCCACATATCCGCTTAAGCTGTGTCTCTTACTCTACTTTGTGGAACTAAAAGAGGATACTTGCCTGATTGCTACAATCTTAACCTGTTCAAGTCTTGAATCATCCATTATCTTCACACATCCGCTTAAGTCGTGTCTCTTACTCTGCTTTGTGGAACTAAAAGAGGATACTTACCTGATCACTACAATCTTAACCTGTTCAAGTCTAGAATCAGCCATTATCTTCTCCACATATCCGCTTAAGCTGTGTCTCTTACTCTGCTTTGTGGAACTAAAAGAGGATACTTGCCTGATCACTACAATCTTAACCTGTTCAAGTCTAGAATCAGCCATTATTTTCTCCACATATCCGCTTAAGCTGTGTCTCTTACTCTACTTTGTGGAACTAAAAGAGGATACTTGCCTGATTGCTACAATCTTAACCTGTTCAAGTCTTGAATCAGCCATTAACTTCTCCACATATCCGCTTAAGCTGTGTCTCTTACTCTGCTTTGTGAAACTAAAAGAGGATACTTGCCTGATCACTACAATCTTAACCTGTTCAAGTCTTGAATCATCCATTATCTTCTCCACATATCCGCTTAAGTCGTGTCTCTTACTCTGCTTTGTGGAACTAAAAGAGGATACTTGCCTGATTGCTACAATCTTAACCTGTTCAAGTCTTGAATCATCCATTATCTTCACACATCCGCTTAAGTCGTGTCTCTTACTCTGCTTTGTGGAACTAAAAGAGGATACTTGCCTGATCACTACAATCTGAACCTGTTCAAGTCTAGAATCAGCCATTATCTTCTCCACATATCCGCTTAAGCTGTGTCTCTTACTCTGCTTTGTGGAACTAAAAGAGGATACTTACCTGATCACTACAATCTTAACCTGTTCAAGTCTAGAATCAGCCATTATTTTCTCCACATATCCGCTTAAGCTGTGTCTCTTACTCTACTTTGTGGAACTAAAAGAGGATACTTGCCTGATTGCTACAATCTTAACCTGTTCAAGTCTTGAATCAGCCATTAACTTCTCCACATATCCGCTTAAGCTGTGTCTCTTACTTTGCTTTGTGAAACTAAAAGAGGATACTTGCCTGATCACTACAATCTTAACCTGTTCAAGTCTTGAATCATCCATTATCTTCTCCACATATCCGCTTAAGTCGTGTCTCTTACTCTGCTTTGTGGAACTAAAAGAGGATACTTGCCTGATTGCTACAATCTTAACCTGTTCAAGTCTTGAATCATCCATTATCTTCACACATCCGCTTAAGTCGTGTCTCTTACTCTGCTTCGTGGAACTAAAAGAGGATACTTACCTGATCACTACAATCTTAACCTGTTCAAGTCTAGAATCAGCCATTATCTTCTCCACATATCCGCTTAAGCTGTGTCTCTTACTCTGTTTGTGGAACTAAAAGAGGATACTTACCTGATAACTACAATCTTAACCTGTTCAAGTCTAGAATCAGAAATTATTTTCTCCACATATCCGCTTAAGCTGTGTCTCTTACTCTACTTTGTGGAACTAAAAGAGGATACTTGCCTGATTGCTACAATCTTAACCTGTTCAAGTCTTGAATCATCCATTATCTTCACACATCTGCTTAAGTCGTGTCTCTTACTCTGCTTTGTGGAACTAAAAGAGGATACTTACCTGATCACTACAATCTTAACCTGTTCAAGTCTAGAATCAGCCATTATCTTCTCCACATATCCGCTTAAGCTGTGTCTCTTACTCTGCTTTGTGGAACTAAAAGAGGATACTTACCTGATCACTACAATCTTAACCTGTTCAAGTCTAGAATCAGCCATTATTTTCTCCACATATCCGCTTAAGCTGTGTCTCTTACTCTGCTTTGTGAAACTAAAAGAGGATACTTGCCTGATCACTACAATCTTAACCTGTTCAAGTCTTGAATCATCCATTATCTTCTCCACATATCCGCTTAAGCTGTGTCTCTTACTCTGCTTTGTGGAACTAAAAGAGGATACTTGCCTGATTGCTACAATCTTAACCTGTTCAAGTCTTGAATCAGCCATTAACTTCTCCACATATCCGCTTAAGCTGTGTCTCTTACTCTGCTTTGTGAAACTAAAAGAGGATACTTGCCTGATCACTACAATCGTAACCTGTTCAAGTCTTGAATCATCCATTATCTTCTCCACATATCCGCTTAAGCTGTGTCTCTTACTCTGCTTTGTGGAACTAAAAGAGGATACTTGCCTGATTGCTACAATCTTAACCTGTTCAAGTCTTGAATCATCCATTATCTTCACACATCCGCTTAAGTCGTGTCTCTTACTCTGCTTTGTGGAACTAAAAGAGGATACTTACCTGATCACTACAATCTTAACCTGTTCAAGTCTTGAATCAGCCATTATTTTCTCCACATATCCGCTTAAGCTGTGTCTCTTACTCTGCTTTGTGGAACTAAAAGAGGATACTTGCCTGATCACTACAATCTTAATCTGTTCAAGTCTTGAATCATCCATTATCTTCTCCACATATCCGCTTAAGTCGTGTCTCTTACTCTGCTTTGTGGAACTAAAAGAGGATACTTGCCTGATTGCTACAATCTTAACCTGTTCAAGTCTAGAATCAGCCATTATCTTCTCCACATATCCGCTTAAGCCGTGTCTTTTACTCTGCTTTGTGGAACTAAAAGAGGATACTTGCCTGATCACTACAATCTTAACCTGTTCAAGTCTTGTATCAGCCATTATTTTCTCCACATATCCGCTTAAGCTGTGTCTCTTACTCTGCTTTGTGGAACTAAAAGAGGATACTTACCTGACCACTACAATCTTAACCTGTTCAAGTCTTGAATCAGCCATTATTTTCTCCACATATCCGCTTAAGCTGTCTCTCTTACTCTGCTTTGTGGAACTAAAAGAGGATACTTGCCTGATCACTACAATCTTAACCTGTTCAAGTCTAGAATCAGCCATTATTTTCTCCACATATCCGCTTAAGCTGTGTCTCTTACTCTGCTTTGTGGAACTAAAAGAGGATACTTGCCTGATTACTACAATCTTAACCTGTTCAAGTCTTGAATCATCCATTATCTTCTCCACACATCCGCTTAAGTCGTGTTTCTTACTCTGCTTTGTGGAACTAAAAGAGGATACTTACCTGATCACTACAATCTTAACCTGTTCAAGTCTTGAATCAGCCATTATTTTCTCCACATATCCGCTTAAGCTCTGTCTCTTACTCTGCTTTGTGGAACTAAAAGAGGATACTTGCCTGATCACTACAATCTTAACCTGTTCAAGTCTTGAATCATCCATTATCTTCTCCACATATCCGCTTAAGTCGTGTCTCTTACTCTGCTTTGTGGAACTAAAAGAGGATACTTGCCTGATTGCTACAATCTTAACCTGTTCAAGTCTAGAATCAGCCATTATCTTCTCCACATATCCGCTTAAGCCGTGTCTTTTACTCTGCTTTGTGGAACTAAAAGAGGATACTTGCCTGATCACTACAATCTTAACCTGTTCAAGTCTTGAATCAGCCATTATTTTCTCCACATATCCGCTTAAGCTGTGTCTCTTACTCTGCTTTGTGGAACTAAAAGAGGATACTTACCTGACCACTACAATCTTAACCTGTTCAAGTCTAGAATCAGCCATTATTTTCTCCACATATCCGCTTAAGCTGTGTCTCTTACTCTGCTTTGTGGAACTAAAAGAGGATACTTGCCTGATTACTACAATCTTAACCTGTTCAAGTCTTGAATCATCCATTATCTTCTCCACACATCCGCTTAAGTCGTGTTTCTTACTCTGCTTTGTGGAACTAAAAGAGGATACTTGCCTGATCACTACAATCTTAACCTGTTCAAGTCTAGAATCAGCCATTATTTTCTCCACATATCCGCTTAAGCTGTGTCTCTTACTCTGCTTTGTGGAACTAAAAGAGGATACTTGCCTAATCACTACAATCTTAACCTGTTCAAGTCTAGAATCAGCCATTATCTTCTCCACATATCCGCTTAAGCCGTGTCTCTTACTCTGATTTGTGGAACTAAAAGAGGATACTTGCCTGATTGCTACAATCTTCACCTGTTCAAGTCTAGAGGCAACCGTTATCTTCCCCCTCTTATCCATATAACCTACCCTTTAACGTATCCCTCTACCACGAGAGCCCCTGACCTTGTACGGGTTGAACATTACTGTTAAAAAAAAAGGAAAAAGAAAGGATAACAATCGCCACTCAGAGAATTGTATCCCTGAAGTTCATGTGACGTCTTTGCACTACATCCTCTTTTAGGAGCGTAAGAAAGCGTCAAAGCGAGTTTATATCTCTTCCTCTACATCTTTATAATTTGCCAAGCGGGTGTTACGCGAAAATTTTCTAGCAGGGAAGGTGGATTAATTCCAGAATAGTATTCTTAATCTGGGATCCTTTTTTGAGGACTCGATTATCGGCCACTGGTATCTCGGAAGTAATCCTGTAGCTATCTAGACCCTAAAGCAATCCTTAAATTTGTTGATGTCGAAAATATTTTATTGAAGAAAAATAAAATAAAATAATTATTAATAATTATTTCATGTTTATGTGGCCAAGTGGTTAGAGCGTTCACTTTCTGACCACGAGACCCGGGTTCGAATTTCACCTTCGTCGATTATGTCAGGAAGATGACTTCTTGGTGTTATCGGTCTGGATGAGGCGATCCCAACGTGTGGCACCTTTAGAAAGTGCCTGAAAAACAATCCGATGGGTTGATTCAAGCCTTGCGAGTGAAATTGGGTAGATGGAACGATTGGGAGCCATCGATGGCTGTGCTAGCAAGAAGACACAAGTCATCGTGGCCGAGGCGTTTGATTGTGCTGCTTTGTTCAGACTACTGATTACGCTAGATAACACGCTCTCTCCCAGAATCTGTAACTTAAGTCCAATCAGCATAGTTGAATATAAATATGTGGGTGTTGAAGAAACACATAATGTGCCTGAGCAGTCGTCTGTAACTGGGATTAGCAAGCCGCCTTAGTAGACCGGCATCCTCGGATACGAGTGGTTGCATCATTTTAGATTTTTAGATGAATCAAATAGATATCGTCTTTTCTTTTTATTTACTTTTTAAAGGAAAACTTAACAAACGGAGTTAATTTCTGTAAAATAAATGACAAAGAAGCTGTATCGTCAAACGTCAACAACTTTCATTGAAACGGGCAGATGCAATCTTAAAAAGTAATTTAAAAGAGACCTAAATTGTAATTTTTGTTGATATTTTTTAGAATGTTTTAGATGAATGTGTCAGTTTGGAAATGTTGATATGACAGTTTGGATAAATGCTGATTCATACAGTCATTCATGTCATACAGTGTAACCCGGATATAAGAGACCTGGATATAAGAGAAACCCGGATATAAGAGAGATTTTATCTGGTCCCAAATTAGAGCCATACTTACCTAAACAAAATAGACCAAACCAGGATATAAGAGAAACCCGGATATAAGATACTTCTTCTCCGGTCTCGACAACTCTCTTATATCCGGGTTACACTGTATATACATCATGGCTGCAACATTGTTGTCAAATATAACCGCTATAAAATTTCCCTGTAAGATAGAGTTATGTTTTAAAATAATACGACTCTTTAAACCGGACATTCTTTAAAACTATATTTTTTATCATATACATATATATATATATATATGTATATATATGTATATATAAGTGAACATATGATATTGAGCACCTTATCCCATAAATATAACACTTTATCCCATAAATATAGCACAGCTTAAGACTATATTTCTTCATATATATATATATATATATATATATATATATATATATTATGAAATGGGCAAAGTCCGACAATTATTTTAAGATATTTATGTTTATACATTCTTTTTATAGATACAAATATTTAAGTAAATTCTCTGTTTATAATAAACAGTATTAAATAACATTTACCGGCCTGAATGTCCGAGAAACTTTCATAGACAATATTCGTCCTCTGTGAAAATTTCTCGGACATTCAGGCCGGTAAATATTATTAATACTGTTTATTATAAACAGAGAATTTACTTAAATATTTGTATCTATAAAAAGAATGTATAAACATAAAAATGTCTTAATATATATATATATATATATATATATATATATATATATATATATATATAACTTTTATCTCCAGAAACTGTCTTAGATATCTAAAAGTCTACTATTCGTCCGTACTTAGAATATTGCTTCACATACGGTCCGGTGCCCCTGTTAATTATCTTTAGTACCTTGGTGATATTCCAAGAAGAATCAGAAATATTATCTGTCCCGATCTGGCAATTCGGCTCCAGTCATTTACCAACCGCCGTGGGGTTGCCTCTTCGGGTCTTTTTTTTTTTTATAAATACTTTGATGGTAATTGTTCAGATGAGCTCTTCGCTATGGTAGCTAGACTTTAAGAATTTAAGCGCAGTACTAGACTGGCGTAGAGATCCCATCAATTTACAGTTGAGCTGGCTAGATGTAACCTTAAATTATATGCTAACAGTTTCTTTTCTCGCACTTCTCGCTTGTGAAACTCCCTTCCGGCCCCATGCTTTTCAATCAACTCTAAACTGCATAAACATGCAATGTCAGTCGCTATTTTCTAATAGCCTCACAATCATCAATTGCCAACAAGAGGTCCGTTATTTGGTTTTCTCCTCCGATTGATTTTAGAACCCTTCAGCTTTTTGAATCTTTTTAGCTGTTAATATCCTAAGTCATTAATAATTATCAAATGATAATTGTTCGTTCGGTTAGGTAGATCTCGGCGGCGACGCCATTGTTGTTTATTTTTACCTACTCATGAGAAGTAGTATGCACTCAACCGCCTCATGAGAAATAGTCGTAGCTATTTATATTATTTGTGACTTCATATG
Organism: Acanthosepion lycidas; assembly: GCA_963932145.1. NCBI lineage: Eukaryota > Metazoa > Mollusca > Cephalopoda > Sepiida > Sepiidae > Acanthosepion > Acanthosepion lycidas. The sequence goes on from OZ010601.1 coordinate 5,055,843, forward strand.
TAAATGTATCACCTCAACTGAATTGATGGATAGTGAATTTTGTGAGGAGAAGCCAGTAAGAATCACAGACAACTTAATAGCACTGGTCAACGAAACTCGGCTCCCCTCAGCGACATTCTACGTCGAGGCGCCTTCAACTCTTAAAGAAAACTCATAAAAAATATTCTGTTTCTAGGTTTATAGTTACAACTTTGTAAATAGTACAGATTTCAATAAGTACAGCAATGTATAAAAGTAGAACTTAAAAACAAGTGAGATATGCACACACCCTATTTCGAGCAGACGGCATTGAGTATAAATGTCAATGTAAGGGAAAAAAGGCATTAGCTTCTGGGTAACCTAATATTACGTATATTTATAGCATTGTGACATACATTAACCCGCGTTATATATATATATATATATATATATATATATATATATATATATATATATTATGGTTCAAACGTTCCCAGAATTAGAATGGGGTGAACTTGTCAGAATAATGAAAAAAAAAAAAAAAAAATGAAAAAGAGTTCTTAGAGTCATTGAAAAGAGAATGAAAATAATTATCAGATTTATTATGCCCCAAAATTTGTGCTGCATTTATCAAGCCTAAAGGAGGATATTTTGACGAGAGCAAAAGTTAACCATAAAATATTTTTTTTTATTTTTGCCGCAATAAAATTTCTAATAAAATATCATGTCTCTCTTTTTCTTTTCTTTTTTTTTGTTAACTATGTATAATAATTTTCTCTTATTTAATATACAAAACAACTACTTTTTTGGGCCAATTCAAAAAATTACTAGGTGTATCCCCAAGCTTTTGAACTGCAGTACACACACACACATACGCACACATATAACACATATATATATATGTAATGTTTATTTAATACCCATACTCGACTGGTTAGGTAAAACCTTGATAGTTTCTGGCATCTCTAAGATATCATATCTGTTCAATGCGTATCCAAGTGTAAATGGGCAGATTTTTAGATTAATGTAATGAACGTTTGAATTTATATTCTTTTCGTCCTATTACTTTTGTGTGTCTATATATATATATATATATATATATATATATATGAGGTTCATTAAAACGACTGTCAATTTACTGCAGAGTAATCTTTTATTTAATTTTTAATGTCATCTTAAAATTTTTTTCTTTTCTGGGTGTAAATTGTGTAGAAATTGTCCGAAATTTTTGTATGTCCGAGCGATTTCGGCTATACTTTTAGGCATTATCAAGGATGATTTTATTTTCTACTTTTAACTAAATGTAGAGATTGCTTTATGTGTGCAGCTAGTATTATAGGGATGTTTTATTTTATATGCCCAAAGTGTGCTGACCGTGTTTGGTAAATGAAATTTTTTAATGACACTCGTATAACAAAGGTATTGTTACCCAAATACACAATTAAATATATATATATATACATATATATATATATATATATATATATATATATATATAGGTTGCTTAATAAAATAATGGACAAACGAAAAGATACCAATATAGTCAAATACATTGAAAATGTTTTAACTGCGTTCACTGATTTTAGTTATTATATATACAATACTAATAGAAAAAAGCGTAAAACCTCCATAAAAACCAAAAATTAAGTATAAACAAAGCTCGTTATATTGCCTAAAATCATGTGGTCCATTGGATCTTTCAAAAGGAAAATAACGTTTCTTAAAATTTTGATTCTCACTTCTCATACATAATCACTTACATAAACAATCATTAAGTACAAGGTTTCTTGAATTTTTCAAACATTCGGTGGAAGTATCATTTTCATCAATTTTAAACCATTAGCGATTTTCACTATGGAAGAGCATATGTGTAAAAAATCTTTTGATTTCAAATAGAAAACTTTCATAAAATGTTTTCCTTAAAGAAAAAAAAACAAACTTTTTTATTTTCAAAATGATGAATTAAGCATAAATCAGACGCGTATGTTTAATCCCAATGCCATCAGAGATAATATTATATGAAGGCTTCAATTTTTTTTTATAGAAAAATCTTTTCTCCAAAGAAAAAAAAAAAAAAAAAATTACTCTCATTTCTAAGGTAGATGCTTGCATATATAACCTTCTGTTGTGAAAGTAGCTGAGGTACTTTCTACGGAAAATTACCTTGATACTTTTTAGCAGTGCGGTCCGCTATTTGATGAGCCATAGGTCATGCTGGCCGCTACTCGGAAAAGATTGTTCATCCTCTAACAAATAAGTTATCGTGATTATTGGCGGCTCTGGTGTATTAAATAAGAGTAAGTATTCTATTCCTCCTCTCTTCACTCAGTTTGAGGTGTTAACATCTTCTGCTGATAACGCAGAATATCTTGCTCGTAAATTCTCTTCCAATTCTAATCATGACTCATCTGGAGCATCTTTGCTTGACATGCCACTCAGAACCTGATCTGTATTGTGTGATATTCACTTAATTCTATCCATGGTGTCTGCTATTATCTCTAAACTGGATAACCACAAAGAATGTGGACTATATTCTGTTCCTGCAATATTCAATTTTTTCCTAAATTGATGTTCGCTATAAACTACAATAAACGTCATACTGTTTCATCATTTCCTTCTTGTTGGAAATTCTCGTCGCTAGTTCTTGTCTTGAAGAACTCAGACTATCCATCTTATCGTTCCAAATATCTACCGCGTTTTGGCAAAGTACCAGACGCTCTAATCTACTCTGAATTGGTTAAACATCTCACCAGACAAGCAGTATGGTTTTCGCTTTCCTAGGTCAACAGCTGATTATTAAGAGTTATTTCTGACGGAGTCTATCAAATTTTAGATAAGAAACGTGAGGCTCGGGTTGTTACTTTAGATATCTCGAAGGCAGTTGACAGGGTTTTACATGCTGGTCTTCACAATGTGAAAGGTTATGGCATTTCGGGACGAAATTTTAATCTGATTTAATCTTTCATATCAAATGTCTTGAAGGACCACAAGGGATTTACCTTGAACCTACGAAAAAAATTATTTCGGTTGAGCTCTCTGGGGAGGAAGGGTGAGTTTTTAAACAGTGACTATTACGGCAAAACTCTGTGTGTGTGTATATATATATATATATATATATATATATATATATATATATATATATAATGTTCAAAGATATCGATGACATAATAATAAGGATTAATTAAAAGGCTAATTTTCAATAGCGTCATTTTCTCATTCAGAATAAAATGCGTGAAAGATACTGGTCTGCATCCTGAGAAATTTTATTATTATACATTTTAATATGAACAGCTGTATTTTATATATGTATATATATATATATATAAGTTTGGTTAAATGAAACGACAAGGTCTATTAGTTTTAATCAAACTTGTTTGGTTGAATACTTTCTATCTCACGATACCGTATATATATATATATATATATATATATATATATATATATATATATATATATATATATATACATGTGTGTATATGAAGCTGTGTGCGTGTGTGTGGAATGAAGAATGTTTGCTTAAGTTAATAGTGTTCCACATTGTCTTGTATACACATATATAATCATATATATATGTGTGTGTGTGTGTGTGGAGTAGATAGAGACCTGAAAAGTTCTCAGTCTGTGACAGTTTTCAAAATCTGATTAAATAGAACAAGATAATTTGGGGCGAATCCATTCTCGGTTGGACAGAGAACTTTTCAGCCTTCCCC
>OZ010601.1:5064510-5083287 GCA_963932145.1 Acanthosepion lycidas
TCACCCCTTTACTGTTGAAATAGCTAAATGCAAATGCCACTTCTACTTCAACGGTTTGTTTTCTCACACTTTACGCCCGTGGTACTCTTTTCCGTTTACTTACTGTTGAATATTAGCTAGTTTGCCAGAGGTTTAGCACACAAGTAGGCAAATGTAGCCAAAGCCAAAACTGACTTGAGTCATTTATGGAGAAATATATAGCTGAACAAAGACCCCTCATGCAAATGTATTGGGAAGGTCCATTCTAGCAAAATGGACCAACCCAACTGGTGTATTAGGCGCTCTCCTATAAAATAAGGTAAAATCAGCTTTTACAAGGAAATAGAAGGAGGCAGCCATGTTGGCAGGTAAGTCACTTGACTTCTACATCTCCCTCCTCTCCCCATTGCGAAAGCATATTGGCCGTTGGGGAGGAATTAATTCCCTATTGCCTGGCTGATTGTACGAGAGTAGTCGGGATAGCGCCCTGGGAATCCTCGTTCTTGATGGCTGTGATTGAGTAGGGCCCTGGGACGCTGGTTTATTTTGTAATGTAATGTCACCATTTTCCAAGTCTTTGGCAGATTGATGTGGTCTGCATGTATCCGTAATTGTCGGCTCAGGTGACACAGGCATGGCGCTTGGTATGGGGGTCTTGATTATGAGTGCTTCAAGTTTCCTTAGAAACCTACGGTTCCGCAGGGTTATTCTGCCTGATCCTGCAACTCTAATTCTATATTGACGGTTGGGAAGTGTTTCTACTATTCGCCCAGCTATGTCCCATCGACGGCTATTTGGGTTTTGAATGGAGACTGTGTCACCTTTATAAAGTGGGGATAGTGCATGTGCAGTACGGTTGTACTTCTCGATGAGGTCTGCATTGCGTTTGGATAATCTCTGTTCTCGTTTTTTCGCTGCGGCTATCCATTCAGAGATGACATCACAACAATTCCGAAAGTTCAGAATTGATTGGGAGGTATTTGTGCAAATGACAAACATGCCCCCTACACAGACCAACATCCATTTATACAACTGTGCTGATGAGACTGTGCAAACGTCGATCATCAATACATACCCCAAATTTTTCTCGGAAAAACCAAACAGACTCCTGAACATGTTGGAGGCATTAGTTACCCAAAAATCGAACCCTATGGTTCATAGATTGTCTTTCGCTTCGATTTCCCAGGGACCAGGCGAATCAATCCAGCAATTTGTTGTCCGCCTTAAGGGTACAGCACAGGATTGTGACTTCACATGTCCCATTTGCAGTCATGACCTATCTGACATCTATATCAAAGACCAGCTGGTCAGAGGTACAGCAAATGATGCTCTCCAAGCAGATTTACTAGCAAAGGCCAGCTCATTGAAGACCCTTGACCAAAACATCAACCCTCGCCTATTCCGACTCAAAGAGAAAAGCTTGAGATATCGTTTCACCATGCAACACTGCCCTGGAAAATGGCACAGAGCCTCTGATGCTATTTCCCGCAATCCAGTCACTACAGTACAAAGCCTACTTGATACATTCTCTATAGAACCCTCCCTTATAGAAATTGATGAATCAGATGAGACTTGTGCAACAATGAGATTGACAGCCCTCACATCAATATCTCAATTAGATGATAATCCTGTTCACAGTGCCATGTTGAATATTAGCTAGTTTGCCAGAGGTTTAGCACACAAGTAGGCAAATGTAGCCAAAGCCAAAACTGACTTGAGTCATTTATGGAGAAATATATAGCTGAACAAAGACCCCTCATGCAAATGTATTGGGAAGGTCCATTCTAGCAAAATGGACCAACCCAACTGGTGTATTAGGCGCTCTCCTATAAAATAAGGTAAAATCAGCTTTTACAAGGAAATAGAAGGAGGCAGCCATGTTGGCAGGTAAGTCACTTGACTTCTACACTTACTTCCCTGATAACTACAATCTTTCAAAAATTTAAATGCAACGTCAATCGCCATCTTCTATTTTCTTGAATGCCGTTAATCTTTTATCCTTTCCTCAATAATCCCTATACTCAGTCTTTTCTCTCACTTGTGGCATTCCCGCTTTTGCTTGGGATGAAATGATATATATATATATATATATCAAACGCCAAACTTGCGGATTGTATTTGGGGGTTTAGAAAGATATATGGCAGAAACCTATGTATGAGAAAGGTGAAGCCAGGCAGAGTCCGTGGCAACTGCTCCCGACTGTGTCAAGAGTAGAAATTGGCTATCGCTACATATCCTAATAGAGAGCGTTCTGAAAGCAAAGGAAGTATTTGTCGCAGATTACTTCCACAAGACAAAGAAGAATCACTGTAAGTCCAGACTCGAATATCGTGGGCAGAAAGAAATGCTGAAAACTCGATTCGCCGGTACTATTTTAAATCACAATGCGTGTAACCAGTCAGAAAAATAACTCACTCTCTGACAAACGCCGAAACCAAAAATGCCCGAATTTTCTCGTCCCGAATTGAAAACACCAACTGCTTTTATCGGCAGAACCTATTTCTTCCATTCGTCGACAGCTGGGATAGGATTTTTCGTAATTTGCATATCAAAATACTTTTATAGCGACTTCTGCGACTGACTTGTTTTTTTCTTTAATTCAATTATTCCATTTTCAGCATGTTATGCGGAATACGTGCCCCTCTGTTTGGTAAGTAGTTTTCTTTTTCGACACTTTTTCCGTCGTAGAATATACGCGACAAGCTGTCGCTTGGTTTGACGAGGTAAGTCGGCGTTTTCTTCGCTATAAGATGTGCTTCTGAATGAGAGAATTAAAATTTTCTCACAGTGCAGGCATTTAAGTAAATATCTTCTGGGTGTGTATGAACCCGGATGAATGCAATGACAAAATTCATTTTCTCCCCTTACACTTTTCCTCTCACCCCCTTTCTTCTTTTCCTCTTCCCTTACATCTTTCATTCTCTTTTCCTGGGGTCATATAAGTTGGTGGAATATACTAGAGTGTTCATTCTTCTATTTGCCTGAGGAGACCTTGCGGTCGAAACCCGAGTAGCAAGGTATACAGCTTTTTAGTATTTTCGTATATATATATATATATATATATATATATATATATATATATATATATATTTCTTAGTCCTGTCTAACCACACCGAGCACTGTTGTTTATACTTTAAAATAAATTTAATAAATATTTATTTATTTACCTGTGTATGCACGCTAACGCACGCATATACGAATGCTAATATTTAGTTATTAGATTTGCCCATCTATCTATCTATCTATCTATCTATCTCAGTCTCTGTCTATCTCAGTTTTTCATATGTATGTTTCTATGTCAGTTTTTTCATCTCTATCTATCTATCTATATATATATATATATATATATATATATATATATATATATATATATATATATATATATAAGGTGTATTTAAGCAGCAAGTATTTATTATAACATGTTTAGTTGAATAATATCGATAAGTTCTTACTATGGAATTTTTTAATGAGCTTTTTAAATTTCCGAAATAGTTGTTTCATATAATCATTTTTATTTTTTGTTTTTATCCCGAGAACTTTCTTAGTGATTCATTCATTTTCAATTATCCATTCGGAATTAACCAAAAACAGATAAACGCGCACAAACACAATTCTTGAAAACAAATGTAGCAACATTCGAAAGTATTCGAGGGGAAAATAAAATACAGTAAATATATTGGTAAAATTTAACGATCGAATAACTAAGTCGTAAATTTGAAAATGTTATTAAAAAATTAAACAGAATTTGCAAATAGGCATGACTAAATTTATCCGTCCGCCCGTGCTAATCAGAAATGGCATAGGCTTTCTGCTCAACAATTTTAATTTAGTAACTAGCATTAACTTTTTTGTTTTTTTTTTATGTAAATATTTTCTATAGTTAGTATCGAATATATTACAAATTTCTTTCGTCATATTGTTCCTTTGTTTGAAAGCAAACCGTTCTAACTCTACTAAATTTCTAGGTTGTCTTGACTGAAGCGTAACTTCTCTGTTTGAATCATTTCGGGCGTTGATCTTGTCTTTGACCTGATTTCTATTAAGGTACTCATCAGTTTAAGATCATTATGATGTTGGAAAATGAAGCATCGTCTTTCGAAAATGCAACTGGCACAAACTTTCAGATTTTCCTAGAAAGTATTAAGTTACAAATTTCGAACAAATGGCTGTGTGACTTTTAAACCTCTCCGTAACTGATTCCAACCAAAAAAAAAAAAAAAAGAAATTCTATATTAGTCTCATCACTGAGTTCCAAGTTGTCATATAATAATTCCAATCGAGTCTGGCAATGATTACATTGGATCAAAAGTGTTTTTCTTGGACTCTAAATACTGTATATACTCGTGTATAAGTCGACTTCATATACAGTGCGACGGTTGATTTGTTTTTGTGAAAAAACTGATTTTTTTCTCATATAGCTCGTGTATAATGCGACCCCCACCTGACAAAATATTAGTGGGCTACCGTAGTCAAATATTGTAGTACTGACCATCATCCTGGACATATTTTCATAGCAAATAAATCGTCTTCATTCTTAATTCGTATAAAACTACCCCAAAAAGGTGAGAAAAAAACTCACCATGAAATATCTGATACAAAGATTTAGATACCTTGCAAACAGAAAAAAGACTAACAGGTGTCCACAGTTGGAGTGGTTTTGGTTTGCTTTACGGTATATCAACCCATTGGGTCATTTAATATCAAAATTTAATATTTATTCTAAATAAAATCTTATATGTAAATAGTCAATAAAATTTATTTTAACTAGTAAGACAGATGTTAGTTATGGTTTTAAATTCCAATCGAGTCTGTCAATGATGACATTGGAACAAAAGTGTTTTTCTTGGACGCTAAATATCGTATATACTCGTGTATAAGTCAATTTCATGTATAGTACGACCCTTGATTTGTTTTTTGAAAAAATTTTTCTCATATAGCTCGTGTATAAGGCGACGCCCTCCTCCTGAGCACTACTAGTAGGCCTAACGTAGGCCAATAGTGCAGTACTGGCCATCATCCTGGACATATTTTCATTGCAAATAGTCTTCATTCTTTACTGTACAAAGGTACCCTAAAATGTTAAGAAAATAAAATCACCATGAAATATCTGATACGAAGATTTAGATTACTTGTAAACAGAAAAAAGACTAGTTGCATTGGTTTACGGTATATGAAGCCATATGTTCCTCTTCTGACCATTAATATGTCCGACGAGTGTCAAATAATCCAAGTCTTATAAGTAAATAGTCAAAAAGTTTTATTTTAACTAGTAAGACTGATGTTAGTTATGGTTATAAAGTGTGACCCTTGATTTGTTTTTGTGAAAAACCTGATTTTTTCTCATATAGCAAAATAATATAATGCAAAACCCCCACCTCCTGAGCAATATTAGTACGTCTAGTGTAGTGATATATTGCAGTACGCGCCTTCATCCGGGACATTTTATAGTAAATAAAACATCTTCATTCTTTATTGTATTAGGTTAGTGCAAAAAATGTCGTTTTCTCACATAGTAACATATGTGATAAAACGACATTATTTTTTGCACCAACCTAATACAAAGCTATCCCAAAATGGTGAGAAAAACCATTTACCTTATAATATCTTATACGAAATTTAGATAACCTTTGCATGTTTCTTGATCTCTTGAAAAAATACCTTTTTGCATCAATATTTTTGCCTTAATGTTTTTACCTGAATATTTTTTGTCTCAGTGTTTTTTTGCCTCAATATTTGCTTTTTACCTGTAAAGCCTGCAGTAATGGTACCAAGATTTATTTCGATCTTCAAAGTCCATTCAAGAACAATCATGAAAACGGTGAATAAGTTGAAAAAAGAAAGAACTGTAGAGAGGAAAACCGAAAGAGGGGGTAATAACAGAAAGAGGGGTAATCATTTCAGCACAAATCTAACGAAATCAAATAGAAAAGATCCAATTCAATCCGCAAGAGGTTTGGCACGTAAGAGAGGAGTTTCAGCTATGACAGTCCAAAGAGCAGTGAAAAAAAGACTTGAAAAGAAAATCGTACGTGAAACATGTGAGGCAACTTGTAACTCAAGGACAAAAAGTTAGGAGGTTAGAGAAGGCGAAGATCATCTTGAATAAGTTGGAAAATGATCCTGGACTAATATATATATATATATATATATATATATATATATATATATATATATATATAATTTAAATCAATCCTTCCTGATGTTCTGATTTTTATCTATGATTAATTAATGAACATGTCATATTCATTTATTATTGATTTCATCACGGTTAGAGTAATTATCCATTCTTATTGCTCAAAGTAGAATCCAATAATGTTATAAAAGCCTCGGAGAATTCCAGTAAGATATCTTTAATCATTTCTGTCATACAACAATTCAAAGTTTAACAATTGGACAATTTTGTTGTTATACGATTTGAGCAAGTTTGCTGTTACACGCGTTACATACATACATATATACATACACACATTATATAAATATAAAAATATAATTATAAAATATGCTATATCTATATGTAAATGTGCTCAATATTAGAGAAAGTGTTTGTAAATATGGAAGTGGACACTGAGGTCAACGTCAAATGGCGACAGTCTGTTTGCTGCTTAAAACAGACTGTAATATATTGGTGTTGATCTCAATGGCCACTTTAATATTTACATACCACCTGTCTCTGATATTGAACACTTTTATCCATTAAAATATCATATCTTAAAACTATATCCTATATATATATATATATATATATATATATATAAAATAAATTTCATGAATCGTCGCGTGTTGGTTGAAAAACCACTCAATATTTTACATATATGTGTGTGTGTGTTGCGTATATTTTGACACCATGTTTTAATTAACACATGTCTCAGTAAATCATCTAGAAGCTTTGACTACTTATTTTTAATAGAATTCTATCGTAATTACTGACAAGATTTTTAGTATTCTTACTGAAGAAAGAAAATAGATATATTCATTTTATTCATGAAGAATACAGCATGTTTTGTCTTAGAAAAAAAGCTGATGATGACATTGTGCTAATGTCGAAAGTACTCAGAATAAAATGAATATACATCAACATGGTAATTTTCCTACTTCCGTTAATAAGAATACTACGAAACTTATCCGTAATTATGTGAGGATTCTATTAAAAATGAATACACGAAACTTATGTAAACTATTTAACGAGAAATATCTTAATCTCTCCCTCTCTTTATATATATATATATGCGTATATATCTACTATATATATAGTAGATTTATACTATATATGTATATATATAGTAGATATATACCATATTTAAAGTATATATCTATTATATATATATATATAGTATATATCTACTATATATATAGTAGATATATATCTAGTATATATATCGAGTAGATATATATATATGCGTATAAATCTACTATATATATATATATATATATATATACATATATATATATACATGTATATATATATATATATATATGAAATGCTTTAGTTGCTCATCGTATCGAGAGTGACAACAATAGTGATATAAAAAATGGTAAAGAAGAAAACAATTCTCTAAGACGAAAATGTTAAAGAGTTCTTTGATTGTTTGATGATCCATTTGTGCCGAGGCACTTACAATATTTGACCATTCCTGACCGGTCTTCTATTATCCCAGTGGAGGATATATAATAGCAAATGTGAAGGAAACAAAAAGAAAAAGAATCTAAATGAAATCGACTAGAAGATATACCCAATAAAAAAGAAAAACAAATTATAACATTATATAATTATTATATAACATTTGCGTTTTCCACTTCACGCGTAAAAAATTAATTTTCAAATGTACACATCAAGTTTTGTTTTAGAAAAACAATATGCTGATGATGACATTGCGCTAATGTCGAAAGTACTCGGAATAATATGAATATGCATCAACCTGGTAATTTTCTTTCTTCAGTACTTACCTACTTGTCCGTAATTACGTGAGGATTCTTTTAAAAATGAGTAGACAACAAAAGTTGTATAAATTATGTAATAATATATATATATATATATATATATATATATATATATATATATATATATATACTCATATAAATATATATATACTCATATATATATATACTCATATAAATATATATATACTCATATATACATATACTCATATAAATATATATATACTCATATATACATATACTCATATAAATATATATATACTCATATATATATACTCATATAAATATATATATATATATACTCATATATATATATATATATGACTATGTCTCTCTCCCTCTTTTTCTCTCTCCATATGTATATATGTATATATATATTTAAATATAAAAGTGGACATTGAAGTCAACACTTAGAGGCGACAGGCTGTTTCATGTCAGACGCAATAAGTGTTGACTTCAATGTTCGCTTTTATATTTACACACGCTCTGTCTCTGATATTGACCACTTTATCCCATAAATATAGCACACTTGAAAACTATATTTCCTCATATATATATATATATATATCTCCCTCTCTCTCTCTCTATATATATATATATATATATATATATGAAGAAATATAGTTTTACGGTTTTGCTATATTTCTTCATAAAAATATATATATATATATATATATATATATATATATATATATATATATAATTTAAGCTCTACTTCTGTATGGAGCACTTTTTAAAAAAAAATAAAAACAAAAATACTAAAGAACTCCGCATTATTTACCTAACGTGTTCTTTCCTATTTTTCTACATACCTACACACACACACACACACACACACACACACACACACACACACACACAAATATATATATGTGTGCTATATTTATGGGATAAAGAGCTCAATATATCAGGGATAGTGTTTGTAAATATAAATATAAAAGTGAACATTGAAGTCAACACTCAGAAACAGCATGAAATAGCCTGTCGCCTCTGAGTGTTTACTTCAATGTTCACTTTTACATATATATATATATATATATATATATATATATATATATATATATATATATATGTATGTATGTATGGATAGACAGAAACAGGTATATATCTTTACATATTTCGTTCTTTCTCTCTTACACGCATTTCTTTGTGTGTATGTCTGTGTTTGTGTGTGTCAGTGGATGTTCCAGTTTGTACGCCATAGCTCTACAGAAAGATGCTGATAATAATATGGACTGAAAATATGTTCGACGAAGCAGTTTTAAGTAAAAATAAAACAAAATGTCACTTGTACTCACAATTATAAAGAGATAGCTAAAATTTGTGACACATAATGTAGAAAGTGGGCTTGGATTATTTGACACTCGTAGGACATATTAATGGTCAGAAGACACGAGGAAAGCAATGCATTTAAATGTATTCTTCCTTTCTTTTTCTTTTTTTTTTTACCGCCATTTTTTTTGTTGTTTCATTCAAATATTCATTCATTCATTCTCTCCTTGGTTATTCGATTTTTCTTTTCGCTCTTTCGTGACTTCGTTCGTTGTTTTCTTTTTTTCTTTCCCGTTATCAGTGTATGTTAGCCGATATGTCTCAAAGAATGTTTACCTATTGTGCACGTAAACCGTACACTTGACCTATTCAGCCGTTTTATTGACACATGCATTGCAGATCTTTTTGGGTTTATCGGCCAAATACTAATAGAACTCCAAGGAGTGGTGATGAATAGATAGATAGATAGATATGAAAAGGACTGAGATAGATAGATAGATAGATATGAAAAGGACTGAGATAGATAGATAGATAGATAGATATGAAAAGGACTGAGATAGATAGATAGATAGATATGAAAAGGACTGAGATAGATAGATAGATAGATAGATAGATAGATATGAAAAGGACTGAGATAGATAGATAGATAGATAGATATGAAAAGGACTGAGATAGATAGATAGATAGATAGATATGAAAAGGACTGAGATAGATAGATAGATAGATATGAAAAGGACTGAGATAGATAGATAGATAGATTGTGTGAGATGATGATAATGATGATGAAGAGGAGGAGAAGAAGGAGCAGGAGAATGTCGATTGATATAGTGGCCGTGAATTTCAGTCAATTTGGACAAACTATAGTCATTAATATATGCATACATCACTGCATATTGGTTAATCTGTCTCAGACAGGTCACATCTATCTATCTATCTATCTATCTATCTATCTATCTGTTTTATTGTATCCATTATCATCAATAAACTTTTTGAGGCCATAATCGATAAGAATTTTGTCGAGCACCTAGAAAACCGCAACCTCTTCAGTGACGAGTAGTATGAGTTTCGATCGGCCCGATCCACTACCGACGTCCTAACTACCATCATTCACAGAACCAGTGAGGCTCTTGACGGCAAACACACTTCGTGGACTATAGCATTAGATATCTCAAAGTCCTTCGACAAGGTGTTGCACAAAAGTTTACTGCACAAGCTCTCCAGTTATGGAATCACTGGAAGGGTCTTCTCGATCATAAAATCCTTTCTCTGAAGTTAATTACTAATGGCCAGTCCTCCGGGTCCCTAACGGTCAACGCAAGTGCACCCCAGGGGTCACGCTTCGGACCAATCCTCCTTTTGATCTACATAAATGATCTGCCTAAGAATATACTCAGCTGATTTGTAAACATCTATGCCGATGATACGACTTATATACGAACGCACCTCCTAAAAGTCTCGGTGGTCAGCATATAGCGACTGACATCTCTCTTGTAGTAACTACCAAATCGGGTAACAAATCTGGATGGTTACATTCAATGACACGAAGACCAAGCTAGTTACATTCCATCATTGCTAATCAGACCCCGAACTACCACCAATCAGGATGAACGGCGGTCCTCTCAGAGAAGCAGCGTGACTTGAAAGACTGTTGGGCCTGAAATCCACACTCGACATCAAGCGGGACTCGTAAAATGGACGGCTCTCTATATAGCTCCAGTAAGTACCTGGCATCTCTTGCTATTTTCTACCTTCACAAGAGGCAGATCACAACAAAAATTGAACACTGTTATCTTATCTGCCCAGACCTCACTCTCCAGGCTTGATAGAGTCCAAAAGTGTCTCCAAGCCCTTGTGATTGACGAATTATTCTCCATCTTCGAACCTCTCTCTCTCTCAAAGGCTGGATGTGGCAAAACTCTTGATGCTCTATCGCTAATTCTACGGAAAGTGCTTGGACGAACAACATTCCGTGGTACCGTCGGGTCTAACCTTCATTTGTAAGAACCGCCATGCCGCTTACATTGTAGCAAATCACCCACATTCCCCCCGTATTCCATCGGTGAGAAGTAAGTTCCACTAGAGCAGATTCTTCTTGCAAACCACTGACCAGTGGAACCGACTCCCAAGAGGATGTTTGCACGATCACAGCAATCTTAACCTGTTCAAGTCTAAGGTTAACCTTTATCTTCCTCTCTGGTACGCCCAAATGACCTGCTAACGTAAACCTCTATCGGGAGTGGCCCCCGGGCCTTGTAAAGGGTGAACCGTACGGGGGAAAAAAAATCTATCTATCTATCTATCTATCTATCTATCTATCTATCTATCTATCTATCTATCTATCTATCTATCTATCTATCTATGTCAGTATGTTCTTATCTACATCAATGTTCCCTTTAACAATCTCGAAAACGTTTTGTGAGTTGACTTTGTTGATGTATATATGTGTCTGTGTGTACGTGTATAGGCGCCAGAATATATATATATATATATATATATATATATATATATATATACGCAGCCACATCTGTATTTTGAAAAAAATGAGCAAAAACGTGTCAAAAATCAGCGCAAACTTTCCTTTCTAACAAAATCTGTAAATGAACTGATGGTTAAAAATTATACAGCAGGACTCCAACTCAAAGAACTATATATATATATAAAACTGTCTCCTCTGAATGTTGAGTTCAATGTTCACTTTTATATTTACATACGCTCTATTTCTGATATTGAGTACTTTATCCCATAAATATAGCACATTTCTTCATATATATATATATATATATACACACATATATTTAAGACATTTTTTATGTTTATACATTCTTTTTATAGATACAAATATTTAAGTAAATGCTCTGTTTATAATAAACAGTATCAACAACATTTACTGGCCTGAATGTCCGAGAAGTTTTCATAGAAAATACGCGTCCTCCAACAGGAATCGAACCTGTATCTTATACGGTACCATCATATAGTCTGATGCGCCTTTAACCGTTTGGGTCACAGAGTAGCGTTTGGTGAGCAAGGTCGATTTTACTGTTTTTAAACACAATTCTCCATGATTTTCTCTTATTCATTCATATCTGCTCAATGCGTGTCCAAATGTAAACAGATGACGTCATACTTTATGAAATGGACAATTACATAAGACATTTTTAAAATTATTTAAATAATTGTCGGACTTTGACCATTTCATAATGTTCATATATATATATATATATATATATATGTATGCATATATATATATTTAAATATATATATATGCGTGTATATATGTATATACATACATATATATGTATATACTTACATACATATATATATATATATATATATATATATATTTATATATATATATATATATATATATTTATATATATATATATATTTATATATATATATATATATATATATATATATATATATATGTGTGTGTATGTAAGGAGAGAGAGAGTTGATGGTAACCACTGAGGGAAAATGATCGCCAAGTTATTTCCATTGAAGAAAAAAAGCAGAAACAATAACACACACACACAGACACATACACACACACACACACATACATATAAGAACGAAATATCCAACACCGTGCGTCAAACAAGCACTTGTGGGTCCAAAGAAAAACTCATTTTCTTATTTTCAAAATATTTTTTACCTAACTCGTTTAGGTATGTATTTTGGTGTGGGGCTGAGATGCTGTGGCTACCGAGCCGTTTTGACTCGGATTCTTGGCGCCCCACCCTTGTGATCATTTTGGTCGCTAATTAGATGAGGAATAAATTTACCATTTAATCTGAGAGATCTATGCACTTGATGACACAACTTCTGAAGTTCTTTTCTTCTTATTATTCAGAACATTATTATTATTATTCAGAACTTGCCTGATGGTTATCGTTGGGGATTAAGTGACAGCAAGTCACCCTAAATCTACCGCATATTACCCAGTATTCGCATAGACACCAGAACTACCCAAATCTAACAATTATTTCTAACATATCAAATCTACATTCAATTTTTTTTTTCCTTTGGTGATGTTCCAGATGCGCCAAATATAAACTTAATATTCCATAACTTTCTCAGTTCCTTGACAAGGTTTTAGAATTTTTATAAATGTTCGTCTTCACCCTGTGTTACGAAATTATTTATAGAAAAGGCAAAGGGAGGCAACCTTAGGACGGTGGGAAAGTGACTGAAGCCGATAGGACAGATCGGGGCTAATAATATTGCTGATTTTATCAAGGAGCAATAGATAGATAGCAGGAGCACCGGACCATATATAGCAGCGATGTTGTAAGCATGGACGGATGGTAGATTTATGGATATGTAAGATAGATTCTAGCACGACATAGCGTACCAAATTTCTTAGCAGCTGATCTAGCAATGGATTCAATGTAGTCTTTATGCTTCATGACAGCTGAGAACGTTAGCCCAAGAAGGCGCAACGAGTCGCTCTCCTGGAAGTCGACAAAAAAAGAAAGGGGTCTATCAGATGATTAATTTTGCTTTAAAATTCCATTATATTTTTATCAAAATATATTACGCTTGGTAGAACACTATATCCTGGGTGTAACAACAAAATTGTCCAAATCATGTAACAACATGCGATAATTGTCCATCCCACAAAATGTTTAAACCACTAAACTAATTGAGTTTCTTTTATCCGTGTTTTCAGGTAAGACATTTACCCATCTTGACACAATTTGTCGTAAGAATCACTGAAATACCCTTTGAATTATTCAGCTAGAAAGAAAACAGGTAAAAAGAGTTTTGTGTCAAAGCAACTGTCTTTCCAAATGAGCAATGATGAGATGAAAAAGATCATTCAGGCCTTCGGTAATGATAACACCATTCATACTATGGCTTCCATCTTTAAAGTCCTTTCAAGAACCATCAGGAAAACAGTGAATAAGGTTAAAAAAAGGAGGGAACGGTAGAGAGGAAAACTGGATCGGGAGGTCACAACAGGAAGAGTGATTATCATTTCAACTTCGAGCTAAAGAGATCAATTAGAAAAGATCCAACTTAATCCATAAGACTCTTGGCACGTGGGAGAAATAACCGAGGAATAATTAAGAAATAATCAATATAGTATCGATGAATTACTATATTGATTATTCTAATTTCTCAAAATTCTATTATTGGTATATCCTTGCTTGAGCCAGGTAATGCTCTGCGAAAGAGAGGCTAAGGGGATAGGAAAGACGTGGCTCCTGGGGGCACATTCTGTTGGGCAATAAATACTTTGAGGGAATTTGTGAGTCTAGTCAGTTTCTTCTTCGTTATCGAGGCTCGTTGGTGCAATTAGTATTATCCTTGCGTTGTATCGTGTTTCTATTCTTGGTAGTGGACACTGATGTGTCCCAAATAAGGCAAAACGGTAGTCCAGTGCTTTCTACATTCTGTTGAAGATTCTTCTAAACTCAATAAATTACTATATATTTACACACACACACATATATATATATATATATATATATATATATATATATATATATATATATATATATATATAGTAATTCATTCATATATATATATATATATATATATATATATGTGTGTGTGTGTTTGCATGTGTGTGTATTCCGCTTGGGACAATGGACAATATTTGAACTCCATTACTCCCAGCAAGGTGAAAAATGTAAGAATGCTGGCAAACGAAATATAATATAAAATAATATTAAAAGGATTTAATATTTATTGTTGAGCAAATTTTAATATATATATATTAGGTTGGTGCAAAAATAATATCGTTTTTGACGTTAAAAAATACGTCAAAAAACGATATTATTTTTGCACCAACCTGATATATATATATATATATATATATATATATATATATATATATATATTTGTCTGGTTATAGTTAAGGATTAGGCAGAAAAAAGAACGATCTAAAAAAAAAAAGATCTTAAAAAAATGAAAGGAAAATGAAGAATGTGTTAGTACCATTTTATTGGCGCGTAGATTAGCAAATCGGCAGCTAATGACAAGGTAAAAAAGGAGTTTGTTCCTACAAAATTCTTCAGTTAGAATTTTCGCCTTGTAGAAAAACGTTGGGTTTGCAACTTCTAGGATTGGGAATTATCTCTCACTTGCTTTTTTTTCTCTCCGTCACTGACAAGTAGGTAACAAAATTTCCTTACTGCTGCCAATAAAAATAGCCAATTCAGACCATATGCGATGTGATCTTTAATTCTACAAAAATAGACTTCTCCCGGGGAAAAGACAGCTGATTTAATTTTCAGTAACAGACAGAGAGAGCGCGACTTTGGTTCATTTGCTTGAAAACACTATGGATACTAACGTAGCGACAGACTCGGCTATCTACGGAGCAATGACTGTAGTCGCCAAAAAAAACATTTCGAGCTACATACTTAATTGCATATGAAGTTGTGACTGTCATGTATCGTTCATTAGGAGATACACCATTGTGCAAATTAATTGAAATAAAATTTAGTTTCCTTTCTTTCACTATAGGTCAGTTTTAGGCCCACTGGAGTGACAGGGTGTAATCAATTAATATATTTTCCTCAGATTAGGTCATTTGCAGTGGTGTGCAGTAATATTAATCTATTTTCGGGGTGTATGATGAAATTTGTTTGACCTTGAAAAATATTGCGTCATCTCGTCCAGATACTATTATCTCGACTGTCAATTAGTTGTCCTACGGCCATTGTATGCGATGGATGTTACTCCAAGGAAGCGTACGAAAATTCTAACGATGCACGAAAACATTGACAAGCCTGACAAATCAAAGTACTATAGACTGGCCCGGAAACTCTCCTGATTTAAATCCAGTCTGGAATATGTGGTCAATCTGCAAGGAAAGTCTTCGTAGAATGGAAATACGTAGTACTAACATCTTCACTGGGGCATGTTTCATTGGAAAAAATATGAAAATAATAATAATAGTATTATTATTATTATTAATAATAATAATAATAACGGAATTATTCGTTTTGTTTCAATTAATAAACACAAGGGTGTAGATGATATATTCTCCTTTGGGAGATATTTGGATATATTGCCCTTGGGTAGATATATATTTCTCTTTGAAATATTTTGGAAGAATATATATGTCATATTCTCCTTTAGGGAATAAAAAGACTACATTCCCTTTTAGGGGATATATAATATGTTTCATTTTAGAAAGAAAAAAGTATATATTACGTTGAGTCATCAATAATTTCTGTTTTTATCAATTGTATTCTTCAAAAAATAAGTAAAATCACATTTTGTTCAATTATTTATTCACCATAGGTATTCGTAGCGGGGAGAGGAATGACCATGAACAGAATATCAACATCCTCTACCAAGTGTTCCAAAAGACAGGGATCAAGATTAACTTTTCCAAAACAGAAACTATGATCTGGAATACAACCAGTGATCGCTCATACCGTAAATCCATCATAAAAAAAAAACAGTATGTAGTAATAATAAATAAGAGGCATCAGTTATAAAAGATTTAGTATAAGAGAAAAGGAAATTGAAAATAGGATAAAAAATGATAAGGGTAGTTTTGCCTAACACCGTTTCAAAACCAAGACGTGAATCTAAAAGTCGAGTAATGTTCTTAAACAGCCTTGTAAAATCAGGACTTCCGTATAAATTGCATGGTGCCAAAACCATTCAGAAACGTCTAAACAGGTAGTTTCACCTATCGCCCGGTTCACATTCCTTTAAAGTCTTTTGAATACGAGTAATCGTTTAGCCTTTGTTTCCGGTTTAGGATTGGGTTTCTGACACCTTTTAAAACTTTCTCATTCTCTTTCACTTCCAGTAGCCCCTTGCGTTTTAGTGACATTATCACCTTGCTTGGGGTGAATTGATTAAAAAAAAAGCTTATCAGGAAGTTGTAAAAACTAAAAATGTTGGACAAATAGAAATTTTCAGTATTTTTCAATAAAAAGAATTTATATATATATATATATATATATTGATAATGTTAGTGCTTTTTGAATTTGTAGGTCTGATGAATTGGATCGTATTTTCGATTCCAATGGAATAAATTATGACCATGGAATATTAGTGTTTAAGCCTTTTTATTATATATATATATATATATATATATATATATATATATATATATATATATATAGGCAGTATATCTTAATTCAAATATGTTTCATTGAATAATATAGACATAGTGCTTCTTTTTTATATCGATCCTTTCCAGTTGTTTACTCAGTTTCTTGATGTTGAGATAAAATCCATCAAGGGAGGCTCCTTGTTTTTTTAACCCAAGTACTTTCGACCTTTTCTAAGATCATCTTCAGGGGTAAATTACAATAACAAAAATGCTATTATAACTGCAATAAAATCTACATTCCATTGTCGCAGAGATTTTTAAAAACATGGGTGAATGTGCTTTGTTATAGTTATTTTAGAATTGTCTCATTGTCTTTCACTCCAAGGAGTACCTTGTGTCTTAGTGGCATTATCGACTTGCTTGGAATGAATTGATTACAACAAAATGACTTAGAGCGAAAGTAGGCTGTATACTTAAGCAAGGACTACCCTTCTTCGAACCTCGTGGAGTGGAGCTATGAAACTACAAACAAACTGTACCAAATCACCCGAGGATTTTCAATAGCAACAACTAAAATGGACAGCACATGTCACTCGAGAAGAATAGCAACAACAACTAAAAAGGACAGCACATGTCACACGAGGAGAATAGCAACAACAAATAAAATGGACAGCACATGTCACTCGAAGAGAATAGCAACAACAACTAAAATGGAGAGCACATGTCACTCGAAGAGAATAGCAACAACAAATAAAATGGAGAGCACATGTCACTCGAAGAGAATAGCAACAACTAAAATGGACAGCACATGTCATTCGAAGAGAAAATAACGACATAATCATGAGTCTCCACACGGCTTCAAACAAAAAGTCAAGAAGGAACCCCCTATCAGTACTTCAAATATCGATAAGAGTTACTGGAATGGAGAAACTTATTTGACTGACAAATTATTTTCAGAGAATGATTTTCTAAATTTCAAGCGAAAGTTGGAAAGTTTGTTCGATACAAAGAATATATTTTAGTTTACAAATTTTCTAAGCTACACTTCCGCTTTAGATTTTTGTATGGCATGTTTCCAAGGCTGGACTATGACTTTTAGTGGAATAATATGCAAATGGTCCAATTTACACCGAAAGTGAATCAACAAAATAAATAAAAATATTTTAAATAAATAAAATATGACAAATGTTCAATATTGTCGTATTTATCTATGTTAATGGGTGCATAATGTAAACAGAATTTTTTTTTTATAATTTTTCAATAAAAATAAAACTCACGATTATAAATCAACGAGTGGTTTAAGAATTACAATTTGAAATTGCTTTCAAAACATCAATAAAATAATGTATATACTCACAACATTTATACGGGTCCACTCAAAATGCAGAATGTAGATATCTGATAGGATAGGTAAATGGAACTCATTAGCCTGGGAGGGCAGTCCAAGAGAATGAAAACTTCATTGCCGTTTTGCGGTCATAAGAAATTGTCAGAGGCACCTCGGCGTGGCGTACTGGTTAGTAAGCTTGTCTCGCTAGATCAATTGCTATTGTGTTGTGAGTTCG
>OZ010601.1:5083487-5085987 GCA_963932145.1 Acanthosepion lycidas
AAGACAAATGGTGGAAAAATCTACAAAAACGATCTAAAGACGCGCTAGATTAGGAATCGACAAAAAGAAAAATAAAGAAATGAAAAATGTGTTACAGAAAAATTTTGAAATGATGAGGTCATTTTAGTTGAGGGTCATTCTCTAATATCAGAGGTCAAGATATTAATCTTTTTTTTTGCCTCGTTTTTGGCAATCTCTAAGTCCTTTCTTTATACCCACAACTCATAAAAATTTAACACTTGTGACAATTTTGCTCTCGCTCGCATCAAACCCCCCACCTACAACCATTTGTTTGTTTATGCTTCTTTCCCATTATGGATAGGTTGTTTCGACCTTCCTTGACTTCTGGTCATAAATGAAAAACAAGATAATAAGCTTGCTATTTACTCATTTCCAGTTTCATGGAAAAATAAAACTCTTATAGTGACCCATCGATAATATGATGACTAGAATCGTTTTGTTTAATTCTTAATCTCTCAAATGCTAATCAAATACTCTAAGGCCTAACTGAACGGAATCGGTGAGAAGAGTTTCGAATTTTCGTCGACACATTTTTCTGTTTCCTCAGTTATTATATATACAGGATCAAAATATTTTAAATAGAAATTAATTACAATATTTTGCTGTACTGTTTTCTATTGAACAATGTTTTTTTTTTTTAAATATAAATAATCGCTAAGAACACCGGATTATAAATCTTAATATTCTTTCTTATTATTTTAATATAAGTATATATGGAATAAGAATATATGGTTTTATGTATCAAGAACAGTTTTGGAGTAAAAATGTATGAAAAAGTGGGAAAGCTTTTCGTGTGACGCGCTTCGACCCTTAGTCCGATGAAGTCCTTAGTGGCGAAACGCGTCAGAAGAAATCTTACCGCTTTGTCATATATATATATATATATATATATATATATATATATATATATATATATAGGTGTGTGTGTGTGTGTGCGTGTGTGTGATCCACAGAGAGAATGTTTCGCTGTATCACAGCTCATCTGTGTGGCTAGACACCCGATTGCCTCAGGCCAGGATCGAAACCCAACCGATTTGGCATCAATCAGAGATTTTCCCCTGAGCTATCAGCTCCCGGCATAGAGGAAGGTAAATTTTTGGTTATTTATTTTTAGAACAAACACGCCAATGACTCAGAATGTTCAATTCATAGAAGTACTTTATATATATATATATATATATATATGTGTGTGTGTGTGTGTACGTGTGTGTATTTAGACAGCACTCAATTATTCCATACAAGTTTCATCAAAACCGTCTGCTAAGTTACTGCGATTATATTTTTTAATCAGTTTTTCTTGTTATCGTATAAGTGTTTCCTTTTCTGGAGATAAAGTGTGTCAAATCTTTCCGATTGTTCTATATATCCGAACGCGTTCGGCAATTTTCTTAGCCATTATCAAGGACGTATTTTTTAATGTGTGTGTGTGTGTACTTATAGTGAGAGGAATTATTTTTTTATTTTTCAAGCACGGTCAGCACTTTGTGGCCGTGTTCATAATTGATATTATTTAGTGTTAGCTTGTTCTTTTTATTATTTAATGCTTTCATTATTTTTAGCCTTTTGTTGTAGAGTGGTTTCACAGTGGAGGCTTGTATTTGTACTAAGTCGGTCCTAAAATAGGTTCGACGTACAAAACGGTAGGAACTTCATATAATAGGTAATGACGCAGTAATCTAGTTGGAGTTGCTGATACTTTAATATTTGACTAACGGTCGTCCGACATCGACTGACTGACCAACTCTCTGCCGACTGCTACTACTACTTCTACTTATTATAGGTGGTAGAGTCTATTAACTATAGAATAGGTGTGTTCCGCCATAACATCCCCCACCAAAACTTTATTCCGTAGGAGTAAACGGTTTTCTTTATTTTTCACTTTTTACAGGAAATATGAAATTTTATTTTTTTAGCAACATCGTAGCGTATCTCTTACGTTTTTTTTTTCACTTTTAAATAATCAGTTGCCTTTTTTCTTCTGGATCGGCGTACCTCAGGTAAAATTGTTGCAGGCGTTGTTAGATCAAACGTATTGAAAATCACCTCCATCGGCGTTTTTTCCGCGAGCGAATTTTTTTTTTCACCGTATGAATCCGAATCCCTTCGCCGAATAATACTGTTGCGAACGGAATTTTTTTTCTCCGTATAAGTTTGAATAATCTTGGCCAAATTTGTTATCGCGGGTGAAATATCTTTTTTTTTCTTCCACCGTATGAATTTCGAATCATCGTGGCCAAGTGTTGTATGGAGTACGAAAAGTTTTTCTTCCTCCGTATGAGTTCGAATCCTCGTCGTCAAGTGTTGTAGAGTGGTTTCATAGTGGAGGCTTGTATTTGTACTAAGTCGGTCCTAAAATAGGTTCGACGTACAAAACGTTAGGAACTTCATATAATAGGTAATGACGCAGTAATCTAGTTGGGGTGGCTGATACTTTAATATCCGACTAACGGTCGTCCGACATCGACTGACTGACCAACTC
>OZ010601.1:5088487-5130987 GCA_963932145.1 Acanthosepion lycidas
TTTTTTGGTGGGGGGGTGTATCTGGTTACCATAGATTGAATTAATGACGGATTTATTTTGTTTATATCAGAATAATTGCTTGAGGTATTTTTCTTATTTCCTTTTAAGGTTAATTTCATCTTCGTCGATGGCGTATCTGGGGAATCATTGTTGATAAACGCTTGTTTTATGTTGCGTATTAGTTTATAAAAATGTATCTGAGGAAGAAATTATAAACAAAAAGAAAAACGTAAAACTGATACCAATGAAAAATGCATAAAAAAAGAAAAATCGACAAGTATAATCAGTCAATTGTTGATACCCACTGTCGATTGGGTGGAGTGATCCCTGGACGAAACTCTGAATCGGGTTGTTGAAGGAAACATCAATCAGCTAAGTGACAGACCTAATACTTAATTCTCTCTCTCTCTCTCTCACTCTCTCTCTCTCTCTCTCTCTATATATATATATATATATATATATATATATAGGCGTCCTGCTGATTGCGTCCAGCATGAAACAGCCTGTCGCCTCTGAGTGTTGACTTCAATGTCCACTTTTATATTTATATTTACATACGCTCTATCTCTGATATTGAGCATTTATCCCATAAATATTGCACACCTTAGAACTATATTTCTTCATGTATATATATATATATATATATATTCTTCATATATATATATATATATATATATATATATATATATATATATATATATATATATATATATATATATAGGTAGGTGGGGCGGTTCGCCCCGAGTAGCACTTTTTGGTTCGTAGTGAGTTTTCAGAAAAGAAAAAAACAATAGCATAATTTCAATAACTTTTGCAACAAAAGTAGCCGTGAGGAAGAAGATAAGATTCAAATGAAGCCAATTTATCTTTGATATAACTGGCTCAAAGCCAGTCAGCCAGGAATAAAAAAAAATGTCTCTAAAACGCGCTGTCAGCTGGTGGAGATAAACCCCACTAACAAAACGTGAGCAAAAGGTATGAAAAAAAATTGAATACTTGTAAAGGGCTTGATGTGGGGTTGGATTTAGCGAATCGACAGTTTTTTCCACATCTATATGAGAAGTCCAGATTTTGATTTTTCATGTTTTTGAAATGTTAGTAAAAAAAATATTAAATAAATAAGTGAACCAATTGTTTTTTTAAAATCTTATCATGGGCCTTTAATACGGAAAATCATTACTTTTCGTAAAATTATAACATAGATAAATAAATTGAAATAATTCCAATGATTTAAGGATATCACATGCATTCCAATTTTTTCCGGAAATATCGAACGGAAATTTAAAGGAAAATTGAAAATCAATATAACTTTTAATGCAAAAACTTTATTTAAAGTCCAAAAATGGACATTTTTTTTTATTTTTCAATTTACAAGTTTTCACGATAGTAAAGCAAAGCAATGTTTTATTTTTGTTTAGATAGTTGAAGTTTTATTAAGCAAAATAGACTAAGAATTATAACATTTATTTCAGTTTTGAAAAGTGAAATTAATTTTATTGGGATTTCAATTAATGACTTCAACTGCGTAAAACAAAATAATTTAAAAAGACAATAGTATTTTTTACATTGTTAAAAGAAAAAACGAACCGTGTTTATGTTAACCTGGCTTTTAATTTATGACTCCTCACCTGTTAGAATTGAAATAAATATTTAAAAAAAAAACTGAATAATTATGAATTAAAAGTATAATGTTTTCTGTTTTTCATTTTAATTAAAACTGAGGGTATGTAAAAAAAAAACAAAAACAAAAAAAAAAAAAAAAACAAAAACAAGTCGTCTTTTGGATATCGTAAAAATTTTAAAATTTTTTCCCGATTTAGAAAAAAAGAAATAACGTCTTCGTTTTTTTACATATTCCAAGTTTTATTTAAAAAAAAAAAAAAAAAATTAACACAATTGTACTTTTATTTCATAATCTATCAGCGAAGAGTTATAAATACCACGTTAACAGAAAATCGGATCCCACGCGTAGAATGTGTGAAAATACGTCAGAAGCTGTCATAAAAAATAGTATAAAATATTCAATGTCTGAATGCACAAGATATTAACATAATTCTTAGGTTGGTGCAAAAATAATGACGTAATAATCTCGTTTTTTAACGTATTTTTTAACGTCAAAAAACGACATTATTACGTCATTATTTTTGCACCAACCTAATAGAACGCTTCTTTTATTCTATTCCCATATATATATATATATATATATATATATATATATATATATATATATATAGATAGATAAAACTAGTGAGCCAGACAAACCTACACAGGTTTCACCTAAGCGGATCGTCAGGGAAAGCTGGCTAAAGAGGCAAAAGAGAAACGGCATATTTATAAGCGACAATCAAAATATTGAATTTGTTTATTGGCAAATCAAAAATTCGAAGGTTTTTCGAAACGAGTATAGTTTATATATATATATATATATATATATATATATATATATATATATATATATATATAATGCACTTCTATGAACTGAACATTCTGAATCACTGGCGTTTTTATTCTAAACTAAATACTCCGGCTGATGCCAAATCGGTTGGGTTTTGATCCTAGCTTGAGGCAATTGGATATCTAGCCGAACAGATGAGCTGTGATGCAGCGAAATAGTCTCTCTGTCGATGCCTCCACACAGATATATATATATATATATATATATATATATATATATATATATATATATATATATATTCATCCACAGACAAACTGTTTCATCAGTGTGGCTAGACGTCCGGTTGTCTCTAGCTAGGTTCGAAACCCGGGAGATTCTACCACGGCAGGGATGAAGGTGAATTTACGCAGTGACTGAGAGAACTCGATTAGATAGATAGACTATCCATATGGGTAGACCCACGGAGGATAAAATCCAGAGCAAATAATTTAAATATATATTTATATATAATATATTTCTTTAGATATTTATATATAATATATTTAATTTATATATATATATATATATATATATATATATATGTTTGTGTGTGTATGTGTGTGCTCTAAGGAATTATTGGATTTTATTTTTATTTGGCATTATTTCTTATCTTAAACGTGGATACAGGTGTTACGTGTTTTCCTTCTTTTCTTTTTTTGTTAATTACGTCTGTCGGCTTGTACACCCCAGAGACTTAATAAAGAGAACCTGCTCTCCGACTAGCTTGAAATCAGCCTCTCACTTTGTACCGTAAACCACCGTCTGACATGGTGTGATTTAGGCACCTCGACCTGAGATCATCATAAACAAGCAAGTTTCATTTAAAGAATGCACCTCTTCTCGCTGAGATCTTCCCAAAAGCTTCCACTTCTGCCGAAGAGTTCATGCCTACTTTTTTATCCTATCCAAAATGTAATCAAACTAATGTATAGGAAATAAATGGATTTTATTATTGCGTGTGTGTCTGTGTTTGTATTAGGTTGATTCATAAATAATTTCCGTTTTTGTTTATAATCTTAAAAAACAAAACAAAACACAATTACATTTTATTTAATAATAATATATTCACCATTATTTGCAATGAAACGTTAACACTTATCAAACGTCTGTGTGATTTTAATTTGGAGTAATATTTCGCAGGTTTTGGTTTGACAACGTGTTTAGCGAGGGCTTAAATATGGTTTTCATCAGAGAACGTTTTTCGCAATCAAAGCCTTTTGCAGCGATTGAAAAAGGTAATAATCAGTTAGTCCAAGGTTAGTTGTGGGTAGAACAGACTAACCGTGTTCCAGTTTGTTTTCCTGTGTTGTTCTTGCTTCATGCGGACTTCTAGTGTTGCGGAGGAGAGGGCCATTTTTCATTTTAATCCACCGTGTACGCTGCCACTAAAGTGCGAAAATTAAGATATGTTGTCGCATTCCAGATTTATTCTTAACTGTCAAGGTTAGAATCATCATTACAATTGTTTTTATTTATCATTTCACCCCAAGCAAATCAATAAAGTCACTAAGACGCAATGGTTACTGAGTGTTAGAGAATATTAGAAGAAAAAAAACTATTAAAGAGAGTGAACAATAAAGAACAAGAATTAAGAAGACAGAAAATAACGATTGACATTGCATTCACATATCTGAAAATCAAAGGTAATAAAGCCACTAGCGGTTACTGAATGTAAGAGAATATGAGAAAAACTACTATGAAGTAGAGAGGACAAAAAGAACAAGCATTAAGAAGACAGAAGATAAAGATTGACATTGTATATAATTTTTTGAATTTCAAAGTTGTCTGGGTAGCAAAAAACTGGAAGAGAATCCCACAAGCGAAAAATACGACAGAAGAAACTGTTAGCATAGGACTTACGGTTACGTCTAGCAATTTTAACTTTAAAAGTATGACACCTTGTTGCTAATCTAGCACTGCGCCAAAATTCATAAAGTCTAAGTACCGTAGAAGAAAGTAATGTTTATCTTGTGTAAAATACAAAAATGAGGCACAAGGTCAAAATGGGGGGTGGGTGATGGGAGAAAGCTGGTCTTTAATCTGTCTTAACTTAAACTTAGCTAGCCACAATCACTGAAGCAGATAGTATTCCTTCCACCAAAAGCAACACATTCTTACTTAATTTTCTTACTACAGTCACCATAATACCTCCGAGTCTCTAAGAAGTCCTAAATAGTCCTTATATGTACAATTTGTCTGTAGGGGTGGGGAAATAAAATATTATACTGAAGAGGAACGTTCATCAAAACAGTTACCATGAAAGTATTTCTAGAAAAGTCACAGGGAAGCTACGTTACGGCGATAGGAAAGTGACTGATGCCGAGATGACAAGTCAGGACAAGTAACATTACTGATTCTTCTTTGGATTTTATCAAGAATCTCTGAATACATAGCAGGTTCCCCCAAACGGAAATTACTTGGCGATGTAGAATGCGATTTATTCAATATAGGTAAACGATTTTACATTTCCAGTAACGCAATAGATGGATACAAGTTTGCATCTCTGATCGACAATTCAAAATAAATTGTTTTGTTTTTAAGGTGATCATTTTATGTACTTTAGAAAATTTATTTAAAGAAAAAGTTTGTCATGGCGGATCTAGAGTGGATTGCTAACAGGTTTTCCTTTGTTGAATTCGAGACACAGTGGTATACGTGACGAGGATATCGTAGTGTCGGTCAGCTTTTACCCCTCAAATGTTAGGCGTAAGTTATGATCAGCGAAAACATAGACTCAGGGGCAGACTACAGACAATGCTTCAATTGTGGGATGCAATTAACTACATTAAAAAAACAAAAAAAAACGGAACAAGTTAAATTTAACCTTGTAGGGGGTACAAGCACCAATCGTCTTGCCTGTAAGAATAAAAAAAAATAAGTAACCTTATTATTTGAGCTCATAGTAGACCTTCCGATTTTTCTTTCATACACATTAATTCAAAAAATAATTCTTCAGTAATCAAAGAATTTTCCTTTGAAAGTGTTATGCTATTTTTCAACCAATACAAAAGCCGCTCAAGTTATTTTTCAACCAATACAAAAGCCGCTCAAGTTATAGTGTTACGGAATGGGCTTTGTTTTCTGGAGGTAACAATTGTATATTGTGAAGATATGTAAGATAAATAACGATTGATTCTAGACTTGAAATGTCGTAGTTGAGAAAGCATCTTCTTGGAATTCTGTTTCACGAAATAACGGTCCTTGGGAAGAATCTCTTCGAATCGAAAATCTTTCTTACCAACGGAATACGAAGGGGATGAAGATATGCACACGTGACATGCCGGTTCTTATAAAAAGAGAGAAAAAAACATTCCCAGTTCCTTCGTTTGTTTGTTGATAGGTTCATATTTTATGGTTTTTCAACAATTTCTGGGTTATTTAAAGATTAAACATATTTGGAATTTTAAGAATAAGCTTTTTTGAGAGTCAATATTGCGTTAACATTTTTTAGGGGAAAGAATAAGAAATACTTTTCTAGATACACATTTTACTATTTAACTCACAGTTGTAGGGAAGAGTTGGTTTTATATCTTTCCCATGAGTATTTGTGCGTGTGTGTATGCAACGAAGCCGTCAGAATTCGAACTCGGTTCCCCCGATTACTCATTCCGATCTGTTATCTATAAGGCAACCTGCAGATTCCGTCATAAAAGAACAACCTCACTGTTGCATCGATGCATAATTTTTCTATAAATCTTGCAATATCGTGAATTTGTTAGAACGAATAATCCGATAAATAATTTTGCATCAACTGCAAGAGGAGGATGAGGATGAGGTTTATGAGGGGCGAGGGGAGAAAAAAAAAAAAAAAAAAAAGAAAAGAAAAGAAAGAAAAGAAGGAAAGGAAAAGAAACTAACGACCAATTTCTCTGCAAGAAAGTAATCTTATATATAAAGTACAGTGTATGTGTGCGTGTGTGTCCAAGCAACTCCTCCGTTTCCACTGGTTTGATTTTAATGATTCATAATTTGACGGGTTATTTAATGTGGAATGGCAGCTATTTCTTGACGAATGGCATCTTTTAATTGTCCTATAGATCGAGGGCGACGAATGGATACATTTGATTTCAGGTAACTCTCCAGAAAAAAATCGCATGGGTTCAACTCATGCAATGTCTTCTGTCTCCTCTCTCTTTTCCATTTTTCCTTTCCTTTTCACCCCACTATCCTCCTATTTCTATATATCATTTCCGTTAAGTTAAGCATCTAAATAGGTCAAGATCCGGTCACTCCTCCTACCCCAATATAACGCACACTTAAGAGAGATATGAAATTAACCCCTCCCTATACTCTACCTTGTTTCTTTAACTACAACCCTCACCCCCCTGTTAAATTACAAATATTACACTACCCATCAATTTTTAATCACATTTTTCCTTTCATTTCGATGTTGGAAGTGTTACCTGATGATCCGGAGTCCTTTAAAAGGATTTTGGTGAAATAAATTATTGTAATGGTACTTTAAAGTGGTCTGTTTTTCATTATATATATATATATATATATATATATATATATAACGTTCTTTAGCTATTTTCAAGGTAGGTGTTTATAAGTGTTCTTAATTAATTTTCATGTTTGTCTGTTCAAGATGTAGTTCTTGTGTTGCTTAAATAGTAGAAGAATCTTTTCCGAGCCTCGTGAGTTGAACGTGGATGGAATTCGAGTTGACGTCATTCTATTGAAATAAAAATGTATTTACCCCACCCAACCGTATATAAGAAAAAAAAATACACCAGTACAAACCTTTGTCTTCTAATCAATGATAGCCAATACCCTTTATAGATATAAAATAGTAGTGATAAAAAACCTTCGTAAATCGAGTACATTTAAATTCTTCTTCCCAGAGAATATTTCTGAGTGAACTAAAACACATAAAACAAACATTAATTAGCAAAAAGTTTCTCAACGAGATCCTCGATAAACAAATAATAAGTTTGAAAAGTGAGGTTTGAACATCTCCAGCACAGATATAGCAGCAATACCCCATTTTTACTCTGGCTTTGAAGAGGTTTTCGGACGTCTCGGAGAAGTCCAAGTATGAATTCAAATCCGTGGCGAAGCCAATAAGAACTACTCCTCTATCTTTCTCGAGAAATCATATCAAGTCACAGATAATAAAGCAAAGAAATCTGCTATTGCGTGACCAAATTACGTGTACCCCCCACTTGACGCAGCACAATCTTTTTCTTATCTCCGTTTTACCATTTGCCATTGTATCGTGTTATATATCGCGAACAGGCTTTTTTTTTTTACCCGAGCAACCGATTGGAGTCAATCGATCCCAAAATATTCACACCCAGAGCCGATCAGTTAGAAAGATTAAGGTTATTTCAAAGTTTGATTTGAATTCAAAGGAATCTTTTATCAAAATGAACTCATGGAATTAAAAGTATTATTTAGGCTTTAAAAAAATGTTGGCACAAATGAATAGGAACCAAGTCTCATGAAAAGGCGGAACGAGTATTAGTTTTTGTTTGTTGGGTTATCGAAACGAACGACGCACGTGCTTTCATTTAAGTAAAGCAAACAAGGAGATAAAAGAATTCTTTAAACTATATATATATATATATATATATATATATATATATATATATATATATTAAGTAAAAGCAAATATGAACTCTTTCGCTCCATCCATTTACGGATTCCTTAGGAAGGCAAAAATAAATAAAGAATAAGTGTCAAAAGAAAAAAAAATGTTGTGAAGAAGGTAATAAAAAAAAAAGAAAGAAAGAAAGAAGAGAGTATCGGAAGGAAAGGAAAAAATATTATTGAAGGAAATGAATAGGGGTTCTTAAATGAAGAAGGAAAACAAACAAGTGCTTGTATAAATATTAACTGGTGAATGAAAAAGTATATCAGAAGAAAGGGAAAAAAAGAGACAGCGAAAAAGCGAGAACAAAATAGAAAGAAAACAATGAAAGTAGGAAGAAAGGAAGACAAATAAAGATTAAGACGAAGAAAATGGATAGAAGAAAAAGAATATATGAAATGAAAGATTTTGAAAGACAGAAAGTAGGAATGAAAGAGAAATAGAGAAAGGACGGCATAAAGGAAAAGAGAAGGAAATAAACATATAAATGAAAAAGATAGAAGCGAAAGAAAGGAATGCAAGAAACGAAATATGATAGAAAGAAAGAATGAATGAAAGAAAAAAGGAAGACAAAAAGAAATAAAAAAGAAACGTTGAAAATATAGAGAAGGAAAAGAAGAAAATATAAAAAAAAACGAAATATATTTGAAATAAAAAAAGAAAGAAAGGAAAGCGAAAAGGATTAATGGAGGGAGAAAAAGAGGAAGAATAAGACAAAAGAGTAAAATTAAGTAAGGAAAGCAGAAAATAATTTAAAAAAAATAATCGTAATTAAAGAAAGAAAAAGAAAGAAAGAGCAGTGATCAAAGAGAAAAAATAGAAATAAAGAAAAAAGATGAAAAGAATCTAAAAAAGAAATATTTTGTAAGGAAAGAAAAGAATAAGTGAAGAAAGGAGAAAGAGAGAAAGAGAGAAAGAGAAAGAGAGAAAGACAAAACAGAAGGAAGAAGAAGATAAAAAAGAAAATGAAGAAAAGAAAATGGAGAAAAGCAGAAATTAAAATAAAGGAATTTGCGATGCAGAAGAAAGAAACAAATAAATGCAGAAAGAAATAAGAGAGGAAGGAAGAAGAATAGGAAAGAAAGAAAGAATTAAAAGATTGAAAGAAGGAAAGAAAAAAGAAGGAATACTTGACAGAAAATGAAAAAAGAGCAAAAATAAAGAAAAAAGTCAAAGTGATAAGGAAGAAAGAAGGAAAAGTGGAAAAGGAAAAATATTAAGAAAGGAAGGAAAGGAAAAAAAATTTGGAATTATTTTAATAAAAGTAGAATGTATAAAAAGAAAGAGAGAGAGAGGGAGAGAGGAAGGCAGATGAAGAAAATAAAAGCGAAAAGAATGACGAAATGGAGGAAGAAAACAAGGCAAAAATAAAGACAAAAAAAAAAAACACCCCCCAAAACAAAAACAAAAACAGGCTGAAAGGAAGAGGCAGAATAAAGAAAGAAAAAAAAAAAAAAGAAAGAAAAAAAAAAAAAAGAAAGAAAAAAAAGTGTGTTAGATAAAAATAAATACAGTAAAAGAAACACTGTATTTGTCTACGTGTGCCTTTGCAAATCCGAAGGCAAAAGACAGAATTTGCAGAAAATCGTTGAAATCTGGAATGAAAAAAGAATAAACAAATAAACTCAAAGAAAAAAGAAAGAAAAAAGAAACTAACGCATCTATTCACAAATTACAACGTTCAAGAAATAAGCTAAATTCAAAAGGGACAAGACAATCGATAGTGAAGAATATAATTTCCATTAGCAGAAATATTTAAAGAAGAAGAAGGTGGCGATAATAATAATAATAATAATAATAATAATAATAATAATAATAATAATAATAATAATAATAATAAAAACAACTTACTAGACAGTGTGACTTGTCGTAGGCCGAAACTGTCGTAACCTGGGAACTTACTGTATATGGCAGTAAGTCCTCGGGTTACGACAGTTCGATCTTTAGAAAAATGAAAAACAATAACAACAAAAAAAAAAAAAAAAAAAAAAAAAGAAGAAGGAAAAGCGATAGAAGAGAAAAAACGAAAAGAGGAAGAAAACAAAATTAAAAAAGTATGGAGTAAAATTTGAAATAATAATAATAATAATACTTAGAAACACAGCGTTTAACAATTATTTCGACAACATGTCTTTCTTCTTCCAGTTATATATATATATATATATATATATATATATATATATATATATAAATATGTGTATAGGTATAAAAACTGTCGAAAAACATTGTTAGACAGAAGACCTAATTATTGCAACTTAGGACCAAAGTCTCGCAACCAGATCCTCTCAGTGTCATTTCATCAAAAATGGAATTAACCTGAAATGCAGGATTAGCGGAAAATATGATGAAACTGTTGACCATTTTATCTCAGGATGTCCGAAACTGGCAAAAAAATGAATAGACCCACAGACATAACAAGGTAGCGACATATGTGTACTGGAAGATATGCAAGAAGCACAAAATCGAAACCACTGAGAGATGGTATGACCACCAACTAGACACAGTTACCCAAAATAACGATGTAACTATCCTCTGGGACATGCCAATTCAAACTGACAGGGAAATAAAAGCCAATGGACCTGATATTATCATAAAAGACAAGAAATTCAGGAAGTGTATGCTTATTGACATAGCAGTACCATCTGAGAGAAACACCTCCATGATAATTATCAAGAAATTGTCCAAATACAAAGACCTGGAGATCGAGAATAACAGGATGTGGGGAATGAAGACTGAGACTGTACCAATAATAATCGGAGCACTGGGCCTCGTGAGAAAAGGAAAGAACAATTTTACTAAGAGTGTCCCAGGTAACATCAACATACAATTTTCCCAGAAAATCGCCCTACTAGGAACATCCTATATACTTAGAAAAGGGCTATCAATTAAATGACGATTCTCCTATAAGGCCTAAGGACCTTAGTTTCGACCCGGCTTTACAGGATACAAAGCAGGAAACATAACATATGCAAATAATAATAATGAAACTAACATCATTCTTCCACTGGAACAGAAGGGATGCAGGAGAGGTTTATATGTTTGTAATGATCAACTCATGATAAACAAAATTATCCTGGAAAATTGTAGATGATGTAAAAATCAATAGATCTAGATTTTGTCTCAAAGATTAGGGAACTGAACGAAGAAGAAACCTATAGGTACCTATAGCGAAGGATATGGAATACCTAAATGAAGGAGAAGGTAAGAAAGGAGTACTACATGTTAAGATCTTCAAATAAACTATCAAAATAATAAGGACTTTGAAATCGAAATTTCAAAAATGTGGCACATCGGAACATCAACAATTCCAGTTTTAGTTGGATCCCTCGGATTGATTGGAAAATTGAGGGGATTCCTGGAAGCCCATGCCTTAAAGAAATAAAAACATTGTTCTCACGAGCACAGCCTACACCTTACGAAGGGCTCTATCTATGTAAAATGTGTGTGTGCGTGTATGTGTGTGCGTGTATGTGTGTCTGTGTGTGCGTGTTTTAAATTGCTCAGTGAAAAATATCATGATAGCATTTTTGACGTTACGTCTCTGGTCGAGAGACGGACAGAAATGAGTCAAACATGAAAGGAAATAAATAATAATAATAATAATAATGATAATAATAATAATAATGAAGTAATAATAAAGAGCGTGATTCCTAGAAAAGAAAAAGAAATAGCATAGTGTTTAACAAAGTTTGAAAATATTTCGCCAGTATGTTTGTCTTATATATAAAACAAAAAGGCAGACATGGATAAAAAAAGCTTAGAGGTTATTTGGTCGGTCGTGGTAAAATAGGCAAACATACTTTTAAGCTTATTTTGCCGATCGCGGTAAAATAGACAAACATGCTTTTAAGCTTATTTTGCCGGTCGCGGTAAAATAGACAAACATGCTTTTAAGCTTATTTTACCGGTCACGGTAAATAGGCAAACATGCTTTTAAGCTTATTTTGCCGGTCGCGGTAAAATAGACAAACATGCTTTTAAGCTTATTTTGCCCGTCGCGGTAAAATAGACAAAAATACTTTTAAGCTTATTTTGCCGGTCGCGGTAAAATAGACAAACATACTTTTAAGCTTATTTTACCGTTCGCGGTAAAATAGACAAACATACTTTTAAGCTTATTTTGCCGGTCGCGGTAAAATAGACATCCCAGTATATTTTGCTGGCAATTATTTTCATTATTATGAAGGCAGTTAATGTTAAGAATAACAACACAGATTTAACAAGTTTATTTATTTTCGCCATCAATTGTTAAAACAATTTAAAATCTTTTCCACAATCAATTATTAAAACAAAAGATAAAGTCATTTATTCATTATCAATTATTAAAAGAAATATAAAAATCTCTGAATAGTTTAGACCCTTCCGGTATAAAAGTCTTTGCATATTTCAACCTTAGTCTCGAACATGGTTCTCTTGCCAATCCACCCACTGAAGACAACGGTCACAGAAACCTTGTTGTTCAAGTCCTGCCTACACAGCTCACACAACCACTGCGCTGACGATTTCAAAACTCTATTGACGTGATGGTGAAAGTAGAGATTATGAGGCACACTTTATGACGATATATTAGGAAGATAACTGCTGAGCTTAGACTTGAAGAAATTAAAATTGTAGTAATTAAAGTGTTAGTAAATGCGATTGTTGTACGGATGTAGTAGTTCAGATTATGAGAAGTATGATATGTAACGGTTGACTGTAGACTTTAACAGGTTAAAATTGTAATGATCGAGGAAGCACCCGCTTGGAAGTCGGTAATTTGGTGGGAGGAATCT
Organism: Acanthosepion lycidas; assembly: GCA_963932145.1. Lineage (NCBI taxonomy): Eukaryota > Metazoa > Mollusca > Cephalopoda > Sepiida > Sepiidae > Acanthosepion > Acanthosepion lycidas. The sequence continues at coordinate 5,101,287 of OZ010601.1, forward strand.
AAGCGGGGCTTTTTGTGTAGCATACGATGTGACGCACTTGTAGTTCAAGTATAGTGGCAGGAAGACACCAAGAGACTGTCCATTTTTGGCAATCCGAGGTGACTAACGTAGGGTTAAGAAAAAAGAACAATAAAAGAGCAGGGCTAAGAAGATAGAAGATAACGATTGACATTGCATTGAAAGTTTTGAAGATCAAAGTTGACCAAGAAGCAAGAAACTGGGTGAGAGTTCCATAAGTGAGAAATACAATTGAAGAAACTGTCAGCATAGAACTTACGCTTACATCTAGCCAACCCAATAGTAAACTGATGAGACCTCATCGCCAGTCTAGTACTGCGCTTAAATTCATTAAGTCTAGCTATCAAAGCGAAGAGCTCATCGGAGTAGGTGCCATAAAAGTATTTATAGAAAAGGCTAAGGGAGGCAACTTTACGATGGTGGGAATAACGGAAGCCGAGACGTCAGTGCAAGAAGGAAATCTTTTAACAAAGGATTGAAAACGCGACACCGTTATCCAAAGGTTCAATCGATAATCATAGCCAGAACTACTCTCGAAAAAAAAATAATTTCTGATTTTGCAGGGATATGAAGGGTATTGTCTATGACGAAATTTTAAAACCAAACCAAATAGATATTGTAGTACTATCGCCTATTCGAAACATTGCACAAAAATTCACATTAAAAACGCCAACAATGGTTAATCGTAAACGGGTGTTGCTTTTATAAGATAATACAAGGCAACATATTGACTGAATCAGACTCAAGATTATATCATTAAATATGGAACGTTTACCTCATCCTCCTTACTCTCCTGACCATGCTCCATCTGAGTCTCATCCTGTTAGTATATTGCGACAATTTTTTGAGGGACGGGGGCCACGAAATGTTTCTCTCGAAGATTATCTTCCACTTCTTAATTTTGAGTTTCTACAAAACGTAATTGTGGAAAGTACTAAGCAAGCTGAAAAAAACAAAACAAAAACATATGTAATTCACATTCAGATCATAAGAAAAAAAACGTCGTGAATTTGAAAACGAGTCTAAAATTGGCCGGTGCTTCGCCTATTTTATGAAAGCGTCTCAGTTTAATCAAATTAAAATCTTAATCATCATTAAATAGCAGGCTTGCTTTACTGTGAAGTTTTTTTTTTAATCGAGTTCAACCCAAGCAAGGCAGTAAAGCCACTAAGGCACAAGGGGGCTACTGAGTGTGGAAGAATTAGAAAGCAGAAACAATACTAAGAAGCTGGAACAAAGGATTAGTAATCAGCAGGACAAGAGATAGCGATTGGCATTGCATTGAAAATTTTGAAGATCAAAGTTGACTGGAAAGCATGAAGCCAGAAGAATAACTACCACAAGCGGGAATTTCAAGAAAAGAAACTTACCGTTACATCTAGCCAACTCAACTATAAATTGCTGAGACCTCAACGCCAGTCTAGTACTGCGCTTAAATTCATAAAGTCTAGCTACCACAGCGAAGAGCTTATTGTAGTGATTGATATGAAAGTATTTATAGATAAGGCTCAGGGGTGGGGGCAACTTTATGGCAGTGGGAAAATAACTGAAGCCGAGACGTCAGATCAACAAGGAAGTCTTTAACAAAGGATTGAAAACATGACTCCGATAAAAAAAAAGAAAAGAAAAAAAAAAGAGATTTAGAAAAAAAGATTTCCATGTTTGGCCAAATAAAAAAATACGTTTACTTTTAAGTAGATAGTGTCCATCGGAGCAGGAAAGGTATTGTAATTACATTTTATCTGAAAAAGAAAGCAAATATTACGTTTACTTAAACTGTGTTAATGTCTAAACTTTTTATTATTTTCCACAAAAAAAAAAAAAAAAAAGAAAAAAAGAAAAGAAAAGAGGACGGAGATTTTGTTACTTCTGCTGGTATTATCAATCGCAAATAATTCTAAATTTAAGACATGATACTGAAAAAATTTAAGAAATGGGTTTTGTATAAGTGTAGACCCGACGACCAAAGCGTGGGGGGGGGGGAAGTAAAAAAAGATGATGACTGCACCAAACTTGTGATACGGTTCCGGAAGACTTCATTTTAAGGCAAATTGCCTGTGAAAAAAAAAAAAAAAGCAATATAAATTACTTTTGTGGGAGAATTAGAAAGGAGAAACAATACTAAAAAGCTAGAACAAAGGATTAGTAATCAGCAGGACAAGAGATAGCGATTGGCATTGCATTGAAAGTTTTGAAAATCAAAGTTGACTGGAAAGCATGAAACCGGAAGAGAGATCCACAAGAGGGAGTTACAAGAAAAGAAACTGTTAGCATAGAACTTGCGGTTGCATCTAGCCAACTAAACTGTAAAATGATGAGACCTTGCCGCCAATTTTGCAGAACTGCGATACTAGTGGAACTTTCGTGCATCATGGCGAATTGTTGTTCTCTTAAGGAGACTCCTTGTTTTGAATGCCTGTTGGGACTCGAGTGGAAATCATATATGTAATCCATCGCTAAAGATGCTGGAAAGACAGTCAATTCCCTGTACCGCTGCACTAAGTTCCTGACTCCTCTACGTTTACAAGAATTAAATAAGATTAAAAGCGGTTAAACGCAACTACGAGACTTTGTGAATAATGAATTATTTTCCATATCTGTCTATATTCTAAGATGAAGTATTGTAATTATTTACAATTTTTATCATTGTTCAGATTGTTGTCCTCATCTTTATTATCATATTCACGACGTTTCGGCCGTTGTACGCTCCGGCCTACTTCAGTTGATTGGAATTTCGAACTGAACAATTTATTTCGTCCACCGGGATAGAGGCATGTGGAAATAAAACGATATACTCAGTGAACGAAATAAAGGGCTCAGTTCGAAATTCCAGTCCCCTGGAGAAGGCCGGAGCGTACAACGGCCGAAATGTCGTGAATATGACAATAAAAACGAGGAAAACAATCCGAACAACGCCTTTCACGCAGACAAGACGATGCAAGCCTATCATTACCCTATCGCTATTTCCATGCCAGAATTGACGAGCAACATTTCTTAGTTCTATCAGTCTAAACCTTCACAGCTAAGGCCCCTATGTCACGTACACTGGGCTCGAAAGACCCTACATAACCTTCGAATTAATAAGAGGGAAGTTTTACTCGGATAGATTTTTCCTAAGAACCGCTACTTTATGACAGACTCCCAAGAGGATGCTTTCCTGATCACTAAAATCTTAACCTCTTTAAGTCTAGAGTTAATCGTTATCTTTCCTACATAACCTCATAAACTGAACTCCCCACTTCCTCTTCTTACATGCAATAAGTAATAATAATCCACTAGATTGAATGACTCTCGAGGCTTGTATTGAGTGAACACAAACGGAAAGAAAAAAAGGAGGACAGATAACTGTTGTGTAGAAAAACTAAGTTTCTCTACAGCCATTACTGAAACATGGACTTGTCCATTTTCTATGGGTATAACGTCTGCCCAACGGACAGAGGCAAAAAGTGGGTCACAAGTTTAGAAAATCCATTTGTAAGATGACCGCGACCATGCTATCAGTGATGTTGCCCTGGGATCCTTAGGGGTCTCAGTTTTATTCAACATCAGATTCCTTCACTCAGGTTACTCTGCTGGTGGTGGTGATCATATGACCGCGCCACAAGCCGGGTGAAAATATTAATCATAGAATGCAAATGGCTTTAAAAGAGATTTTGAAACCCTAAAAATCGCAAATCGCCTTTCCCCCAATTAAATTCGTCCGTGTGAACGGACCCCCCCACACTGATCATTCGGGGGAAGAGTGAACTCAGGACTCTTCCATTCTGATGGGGGTGAATCTTATCAGAATGGGAGAATCCAAAATCCTTCCCACCCAATCCACAAATGGAGTGGACGGGCCTGCAGGCGAATTTTGGCGCACAGAATGATCAACGAGCAAGTTTCTTCAAAAAAAAAAAAAAAAGAAAAAAAAAAAAGAAAAAAAAGAAAAAACGTATACTCATCTCTAAGCACAAAACTAGGCGCACGCGTGCCCCCAGGCGTATAGACAGATACACTCACTCATAAATATGGAAGAAATTCATATAAAGAAGAAAACAAATTCTTCATGCTTAATATCCAAGGTTTATCGTGGATATTCCACGAACAAACCCCACCCCAATTCCAGACACCTTCTGAAACATCTCTCTATCTAATAATAAAAAGAATTGCTACAGGATAATGCATACTCTATCTAAGTAAATAGATATGCAACTTAGATTCGAAATTGAATAAGTCGATAAATGGCCATCTTTAAACGAGGTCCTAAGAAAATGCGTTTAAAAAAAAAGGAAGACCTAATCTAAGTAAAAATAAAGTACAATCAATTGTTTGATTAACGTAAAGTAACTATGAGCGTTGTACGAAATTTATAACAGAATTCAAAAACCATATTTGTATTAGGATTGCCAGGAAGAAATCATTTCAAGAAGGTTTATTAAATTCTACCAATACGGTCTGTCTTTAATTCTTTTATTTTCCCAGCTTTGAATAGGTTTTTGCACATGCGAACCTATTTTTGGACAGAAATTGATCAAATTTCATGTTTTTTTTTTCTGTTATTCTTCAAATTGAACCTCTTAGTCATTTCCAAGAATTATATGTTGTCAGTATCACAAAGAAAAAAAAAGGGCATCAAGCTAAAAAAAAAAAAAAAATTCTCTTGAATATTTTATATACATTGTATCATAATAAAAGATGATATTGTTCTTAAGTGAATTTCATTTATTATTGTCTCGTCCATCCACTAAAATGGAACAGATGCAAAAAAGGGTTCGTAAAGGCGTGACACTTTTCAGTTATACGTTTGTCGCTCAGAAGTATTGGTTACAAAATCTATTTTCTTTTATGCTATTAAACATTTCTTCACTCAAGATTTTGATTATAGTTATTTCCTTACAGTTTTACTAAACAGAAATTAAGAGCGTTATATGAATTTGTTGTAAAGAGTTTTGAACAGACGTCAATCAAGCATGAGAAATAAACTCGCATGATGGAGAACAAGCAACAAATACTGGAACACCAGACAAGAATGTTTGAAATAATATTGCAGAAATCATATGAAACTAATACTACTGTTTTATTGACGCCTATCAAAATTGTTGTGTAGAAAGACTGACTAACCTGCTCTACACCTATTACTGAAACATGGACTCGTCAATTCACTATGATTCGAACGTCTGCTCAGGGGACAGCGGCAAAAAGTGGGTCGCAAAGATATGGCACTTTTTTTAGTCGTACTATATACACAAGAGATGTTTTCATGTGATTAAAGCCTTCTTCACTAAACCTTTTGTTTCCATCAGTTTTGTTCATTTACTAACAAGTTACTATGAACGTTATACGAATTTTATTTTACCTTTGATTTTGAAGAGGCTAAGTTTTTGATATTAAGGGAAGCACCCACGCAGAAGACTGTTTCACAAAGCATCGTTTTTTGGAGGTCACTATTCTCTATTCTCTATTCAGATCACTATACGAGTTACTATTCGAGCGAGTATTATCGAGCAAGTACTATGAGTGTGAGTGATATTCGAAGGCGTCTGACACCAGCATTGTTCAACGGCGTACTATAGTTCTATCTGCGATTACAAAGTCTCTACTACAACGAACATTACAAAAGTGACAACGAGTATTCGTTGACGTTATAAAAGTGGTAACGAGTGTTCGTTGACATCAAAAAATTTTGGTATCTCCGATTTGTAATTTGCATGTTGGACTGTTTCTGTTGCTGACAATCATAGGTTCGATCTTCTTACAATTGATGTTTAGTCCTTTCTTCTTGCCTTCCTTTGATACCTTCTATAGAAGTTCCTGTAGTTTATTTTTACGTCTGCTGTCAACCCTGTGTCTTCTTATGTTAAGATTGTGGCCGTCAACAATGTATCTTGGTAGGCATTCTAAGTCTCTAAAATTTTGAACTCTATAAAGGCTGGAAATTATATGATTGAAAGAAGAGGTGATCCAAAATTAAGATTACGAGGATAAGGAGGATAGATAACATTTGACCCTTGACTTGGAGAGGTTAAGATTGTAATGTTCAGGGAACCATTTATGTGATAGTCTGATAAAAATAGTATTTTTTTTACAATAATCTTCACTCTGTACAAGTTCCAAGATCTACTTGAGAGTTACAGTGTAAAAGGCAGAGTTTATGGCGACAGATGGAGAAGATAACGGTTGACACTTGACTAGAACAGTTTAAGATTGTAGTAATCAGGGAAGCATCCTCATGGGAGTCGGTAGTTTTGGGGGAAAACTGTCTGTGATATTTTATGTAAATTTGAACTAGGGAGGAATATAATTGGAAGACTTGTTATCACTTAGTGAAAATCAGAAGATGCTACGAGCGTGAAAAAATCAATGAGTGTGGAAATAAACAAACGACGAATAAAATAATAATAAAAAAAAGAAAGAAATGAAGACCGAACATGACGGTAAGTATGAGACGAAATCTTCATGTAAAAATGGAATTTAATCAAGATTTCTTGATGGAGAAGTAAAATTCAAGATGGAATCGTTTGGCAGAAGCTGTGAAGTGTTATCAAAAGAAGACAACGTTATCACAAACAGCTGGAGTTAAAGTATCTCTCAACAGATTTTCTTTTACTTTTCTCTCTTTCTCTCTCTATGTCTCGCTTTGTTTCCCTCCTTTAACCTGATCTCTTAAACTGCAACCATTTTGTTCCCTTCGATTTAACTATCACCGATATTTCACTACATCATGTCAAAAAGGATGTCAAGATCCGATGGTATATTTTTGTCGTCTTTAATATCACGAAACCGAACTTTTTTCTTTTTTATTTCTTTTATTTTTTTTTAACTCTTCATTTAAGATGAAGAAATTTTGAAGAAAACCAGACGAATTTTATTCGGTTCGTTCTCGGACTTTTTGTTGGGCAAAAAATATGGTTTTCTTCTTCTTTCTGTCGTGTCCCTTCAGCACGTAGATGATGATGGCTCTCCACAATTTCCTGTCCTTTGTAACACTTAATAAGTAAGGCAAGTGACGTAATTTGAATATTAGTTAAAAAAATTAAATATTAATTACATAAAAACATAATTTAAATATTAATTTTAAAATTAAATATTAATTTCCTAAAAAAAAAAAAAAAAAAAATCACCGACATCATTTACACTCTTCCGTTTATAATTACATATATTATGAAATGGACAAAGTCCGACAATTACTTAAGACATTTTTCATATTTATTCGTTCTCCGACAGGAATTGAACCTGTATCCTACACGGAACCATCATTAGCCAGACGCGCCTTAGCCGATTGGGCCACAGTGGATCGTTCGGTTAACAAGGTCGATTTTACTGTTTGTAAAAACAATTCTCCATGATTTTCTTTCATTCATTCATATCTGCTCAGTGCCTATCCAAAAGACGTCACACATTATGAAATGGACAAAGCCCGACAATTATTTTTAAAGGTACAAATATTTAAGTAAATGCTCTGTTTATAATAAACAATATTAACAATATTTACCGGCCTAAATGTCCGAGAAATTTTCATAGAAAATATGCGTCCTTCCTATACGGAAAAGTCATATAGCTTGTGTGCCATAACCGATTGGGCCACAGTGGAGCGTTCGGTTAGCACAGTCGATTTTACTGTTTTTGAACTACAATTCAATTCTCCAAGTGTAAAGGAGCAGATTTGTAAATGAATGTAATGAACGTTTGAATTTATATTCTTTTCGTTCTATTACCTTTGGATGGATATATATATATATATATATATATATATATATATATATATTGGTTGTTTGATTTGTTTTTATGGTTTATCAAGCCTTTACAGGCTATTTAAAGCCACGAAATATTTTTAGATTGCAATATTTTTTTTCCTGGAAGTAATAATGTTTAACTGTTCGAATTCTTATGAATTAATGTATGGCTGGGGTGGGGGTGGGTGGTGATGGCTGAGAAAAGGCGGAATTCATACCCATTCCCGCGTGTATTTGCGTCTAAGTGAATATAACGAGCACAAAAGGAATTGTAATCGGTTTTTCGATTAACAATTCCGAATCATTAACCATTACACGACCCACACATTCAGGCTTAGAGTACCTGGTAAACCCAAACGATCGGTCAGCCATCTACGTACAAACCAGACTCTACACGTGTTGAAATCTCCGCCGCAGTTAGTATTGTTCAACTTATTGTTATCATTTTTGTCAAGTTTCGTTTAATTTCGCAAATCAATCGATGAAATTTGAAGAAGTTGATTTATTTGCAAAAATATTTTGACTTAAGCTCTACATCACGATTTAATAATTTCTCTAATTAAATTTAATTTTATAGGACTTCATGGGAAAAGAAAATTTATTTTTTTCCGTTTTAAAAGCGAAGAATGAATTCATTGCATTTCTTACACTTGAGCATGCAACATAAAATTGGTCATGAGGAAATATTTCTTTCTGGCGCCAACTTCGAACTTTTTGAAGCGTTTGGCCTTGTGATTTGATTATAGTTCTCGCAAATACAGGGCAAAACAAAAACTGGTTTCTTGGATATAGAAAAGATTAAAAAACGATATGCAAAAACACCCCAAAAACCAAAAAAAAAAAAAAAAAAAAAATAATAATTTTGCCTTTTTATTAGATAAGTGTTTATTATTTTAATCAATAAATTGTTTTTAAATTAGTGGGAGTATTTTGTATGTTAAATAGAAAACTTTTAATTTTTATAAAAAAAAAAAAATGAAAATTTATTATACTAAGCTACTCACCCTAATAAAACCAATTGTACTTTGTATCCCCTTACCTGTTTGTACTTCTCCCCAAAATTTGGTTTCGATCGGTCAGCGTATGGCTAATTTAGAAGCTGTGACAGACGGAATAATGGCAGTCACATAATTTTATATATAGATTTTTTTTTAAGCATTCAACCCCAAGCAAGGGGGGAAGCCACTAGCACGCAAAGAGTTTCAGAGGAGGAGCAAGAACAAAAAGGAGTGATAGAGGAAAGGATGAAGAGACGGTTAGGGGATAGATCAGAGCATCTGGAGATTCGATTGACGTTACATTTGAATAGTTGAAAATTATAGCTATCAGGAAAACAGGAAGTATGGGGGGAGTTCGATAATCGAGTTTTCCTTTAACAGAGGGTCGCAGAAGTGTGGCAGATCTTGAGATTGAATTCGCTAAACCCTTAGCGACCGGAGAGCCTGGCTTGATAAACATAGCTTCTAATGTAAGAAACAATTAAGAATTATTGTATTTATCATTTTATGTATTAGTTAATGAGGCGGCATACTGGAATAGAGGATAGCGTTTCGGATTCATGAATTAGAGAGATGGGTTTATGACATTCACTTGCTTCCTAATACTTTTGGGAAAGGAATGAATACATCTCCCCTACCTATGGATAAATAACATGACAGCTTGCACGATATTGCCTTGGTTGGCAACCAGTCGGGTTCGGCAGCTAGACCTCTGATCAGTAGATTGGAGGTTTTGAAGAGTGTGGAACGACTTCATAACTGCTATTTTCATATTTCCACACAGACCTTGGGTGGTAGCACCTGCTGGGCTCCCAGCTATGGGTAAATAGTCCCCCCCCAAAAAAAATCAACAGTACATTTTTTATGATAAAATGACCAGTAATTATAGCAAAATGGAACACTAAAAAAATATAAAAATACATTTTTATAGTAAAATTAACAACGATGCGTTTTATGATATACAAACTATATATATATATATATATATATATATATATATATATATATATATATATATATATATATATATATATATATATATATATATATATATCTAAAAAAGAAAAGAAAACGTACCTTTAGCCCTACAGCATAAAATTAAAATATCTGTAGGTGAAATTATAAAATTCGTACAGTGTAACCCGGATATAGGAGAGTTGTCGGGACCGGATAAGAAGTATCTTATATCCGGGTTTCTCTTATATCCGGGTCTCTTATATCAGGGTTAAACTGTACAAAATATTTAGATTCAAGCATTAGATAACTCAACCAAAAAAGGTGTTGATATGCTGCTAAAAAAAGTCAACCAACAAAACAACTTGGTGAACATTGGGCTCCGTCAAGCGATCCTGCCCAAGATATTGTTATTGTGTTTGCATGCATTTAATGTGAGGGTCGGGATTAATTCTTTAGAGTGATACTTTTTAATCCTATCTATCACGCCAGGAGGGGGTGTCACTGGAATTAATTAGGGGTGGCGTAAGATTTTAAATCAAAATTTAAAATATCATTGACGAAAAGCGGCAAATCACTTATTTAAAAAATAAATAAATAAAATAAAATAATTAAATAAAATAAAATAAAACAAATAAATAAAATAAAATAAATAAAGTGAAAGTGGAAAATAGCGACGAAATTTAACTGAATACCATGAGTTATGGTACATAAAATGAAAATTTCAAAAAGAGAATGGCCAAAAAGCATGCAACTTTCCACGAATTCAGTGATATGTTGAGACAGCTTAGCGAGATCAACTCGTTTCACATAATTGACGATTAAATCGTGGCACTGGAGGATGAAGGGGTTGAAGGTGTGGTGGGGTGGCAAGGAGAGGGTAATATTGCTAACTAGTCTTTGGGTATTTCTTTTTTATGTCAATGAAACATATCATTGATTTTCGATTAGGGTGCCGCGGACGATCAACACAGAGAAAGGACTAAAAGGTTGAAAAACATGGAGTTGAGGCTTTAAATAACACATCGACTGCTATAAAAGGAACATATAAGAAAAAAGGTTTTGCAAATATTTTTTTCATTTGTAAGAATCAGTTTTTCCAGTATGGCAATAATTGAGCAGTAGTAAATAAGAACCAGATGTGTAGTCCTGGGTTTGACGATAAACTGTATCCGGCAGCAAGGCCTCTGATTGGGAGATTGGAGATTTTGAGGAGCCTTAAATCACCTGTTAATTGCTGTTGTTCCCAGGTACACCCTGACCCGTGGTGGTTGTATCTATTAGGGTCCCAGCTATGGGCAAATAGTGAACCCCCTCCTCCAAATAAAACGCTATAAAAGTATAAAAATGTATTTTATAGTAAAAATACCAACAATACATAGTAAAATTAGCTACAGTACATTTTATAGTAGATTTTACCTGTAGTTAAAGGCATACAATTCCATTCAAAATATATTTAGCTGAAGGCATACAATTTCATTCAAAATATATTTAGCTGAAGGCATACAATTTCATTCAAAATATATTTAGCTGAAGACATACAATTTCATTCAAAATATATTTAGCTGAAGACATACAATTGCGTTCAAAACATATTTAGCTGAAGACATACAATTGCGTCCAAAACATATTTAGCTCGAGGCATACAATTGCGTCCAAAACATATTTAGCTGAAGACATACAATTGCGTCCAAAACATATTTAGCTGAAGGCATACAATTGCGTCCAAAACATATTTAGCTGAAGGCATACAATTGCGTCCAAAACATATTTAGCTGAAGACATACAATTGCGTCCAAAACATATTTAGCTGAAGACATACAATTGCGTTCAAAACATATTTAGCTGAAGACATACAATTGCGTTCAAAACATATTTAGCTGAAGACATACAATTGCGTCCAAAACATATTTAGCTGAAGGCATACAATTGCGTCCAAAACATATTTAGCTGAAGACATACAATTGCGTTCAAAACATATTTAGCTGAAGACATACAATTGCGTCCAAAACATATTTAGCTGAAGACATACAATTGCGTCCAAAACATATTTAGCTGAAGGCATACAATTGCGTCCAAAACATATTTAGCTGAAGACATACAATTGCGTCCCAAACATATTTAGCTGAAGACATACAATTGCGTCCAAAACATATTTAGCTGAAGGCATACAATTGCGTCCCAAACATATTTAGCTGAAGACATACAATTGCGTCCCAAACATATTTAGCTGAAGACATACAATTGCGTCCAAAACATATTTAGCTGAAGACATACAATTGCGTTCAAAACATATTTAGCTGAAGGCATACAATTTCATTCAAAATATATTTAGCTGAAGGCCTACAATTGTCTTCAAAATATATTTACTTGAAGGCATACAATTATGTTCGAAATATTTAAATTTCGGCATTAAATAAAGTTTGATACGCCGGTAAACAAATTCAAGCAACCGACCAATCATCTAGACGAAATATCCCGAGAGATGGACAGCAAACGAGATATTCCAAGACATGATTAACGGAAACGGAGCTATCTGTTCCTGTAGATTAAATAAAAAGTTCAGTTTGTAATTATCCGAAAGTTACCCGATCGACAAACAACGATGAAGGCCTTTAGGCACAACGACCGAAACGTTTTTTTATAACAACAACAACAAAGACAAGAAGAAAGTTTCGCATATAAATAATATTAATAAGCACTTTGGGGGAAAAATTTTATTCTGTCATATATTTATTTCTCAATTCTTTTTTCAATTCTTTCTCGGGTCTATTTGTTTTTTTTCTAACTCTCTCTATCTTACACCTGTCTATTACTCTGTCAGTTCTCTCTGCTTTACTCAAGCCTCTCTCTCTCTCTCTCTCTCTGATTTCGTCCAATTTCTTTCTTTCTTTTTTTCTTTCTTGTTTAATTATTTCTTACCAAAACAGTTATAAATATCTTTGATTCGATCCTTTTCTTTTCAACCCATATAGTGATTTACTAAGCATGGCACAAGTCCCAAAAATATGGAGCATCCTGTGAGGATTTACTACTCAGTCGTAATCGATCTAGCGAGGAGATCTTGCTAGACATTACAAAATGACGAAGTGTCCAAATTATCCAAGTTATTTAGTAAGCGTCTCTATATTTCTGAGATGAGGTATTTTAACTATTTCGGCCGTTGTACGCTCCGGCCTTCTTCAGGATCTGCCGATATTTTTGAGACGAGATATTGTAACTATTTACACTATTTACATCATTCGGACTGTTGTCCTCATCTTTACTGTCACATTCACGACGTTTCGACCGTTGTACCCTCCGGCGGCCTTCTTCAGGATCTGCCTATATTTCTGAGATGAGATATTGTAACTATTTACACTATTTAAATCATTCGGACTGTTGTCCTCATCTTTACTGTCACATTCACGACTTTTCGACCGTTGTACGTTCCGGCGGCCATCTTCAGGATCTGTCTATATTTTTTTAGATGAGGTGTTGTAACTATTTACACTATTTAAATTCTTCAGACTATTGTCCTCATCTTTATTGTCATATTCACGACATTTTTGTTTTTGTATTCTCTGGCTGTTTTCAGATGATATACGATGGCATTTCTAACCGAGCTCTTTATTTAGTCCATGGCTCAGTGGATAAAAGTGACTCGACCCAAAGAGTTGTGAGTTCAATACCTGGCCACAGCAGAAGTGAATAAAATCTTGGAGAGTTGAGTTAGAAAAGGGAAGTAACTGAAAGTGAGATATCCAGAAAAGCCATGGCCGTGGAACTAAAACAATCTAACTCCGTGAACTAAATAATGGGTAAGGTTCGAAATTCTGACGTATATCACCTGAAGAAGGCCAGAGCGTACAACGACTGAAACGCCATGAATATGACAATAAAGATGAGGACAAAATATGTCCCGGAAAGGAATATATTTGTTCGAAGTAGCAAAGTGGTTGTTGACTACTGTAACCGGGTAGGGCAATCTAGCAGGTAACCGTAATGGACTGGTCCTCGTCGTAGTGGTAGGCAATAGGCGAAGACTATAGGCGTAGTCCCTGTACCTCCACATCAGTCTGTATTTATGACTGACACCAGCAATCATATTACTGTGAGGGGGAACCCATGTGTATGCATATTCATTACATCAAATTAGTAAGCGTAACTAACATGTGGCAGAAGGCCGAAAGTATGGGGCACCCAGTGAAGATCGAACTCACTACAGAATCGAAATTGATCTAGTGAGACAAGCTTACTAACGATTACACGATGCCGAAGTCCTTTCTTTCAGTTCATAAAACAAAAGGGATTGATTTTAGGATTGGCCAGAATGAGCACCACCAACCTCTTTTAACGAATTGGCTGGTGCTTCTTTCACACTTTCATGACTAGGAAGTTGTTACTCATCCTTCCAATAATAACAAGAAGATGGACTCCATTTTGATCACATCCGGAGCATTACGGTACGCGCGCCATCTTTCAGTCAAACTGAAATACAAAGGACGATAACTATAACCTTCTTCCCTATCCTAGAGGAAAAAGAATATCATATAACCAACAATTCGTAATGAAGCTTCGTGTTGATACGCTATTTAGTTAACACTTGATCTTCTCTAGTCAAATTCCCCATGGATTCTTCCTGGCAATACGGACGGAGTTGAAGGATTTATATTTTAAGTGTCGACAGAGGCTGGGATACCGATACGAAATAATGAGAAATCGGAATAACATGGATGGATGGGTGGGGCGATAATATGAAGAAAAAAACAAAAAGAGATCAATAAATGGAAGAAATTTTGAGTTTATATAAGGAGAGCATGAGTTAAGCCGAAACGATGAATAGAATATAAAGAGAACGAAATATGAAATAAGAGAAAACCTGACGATGATAAGACATAAGATAATAATAGATAAAAAATATAGATAAGAAAGAGACCGGAATAGATGGATAGATGGCAAAGAGACATAGATAAATAGATAGAAACAGATAAGCACAGATAGATAGATAGATAGATAGATAGATAAAAAGAAAGAACAGGATTGGGAGTGATAGACAGACAAATAAGAAAGAGACCACAATAGATAGATTGATAGATAGATAAGAAAAAGACTGAGATAGATATCAATATAAGAAAGAGAGTGAGATTGACAGATAGATAGATAGATAGATAGATAGATAGATGAGAGAGAAGACTAAGATAGATAGGGAGCTAGATAAATGAGAAAAAAAACTGAGATAGATATATAAATACATAGATAGATAGAGACATAGATAACTAGATAAGAGAGAGAGAGAGAGAGAGAAAGAGAGAGAGACAGATAGCTAGATATAATAGACAGATTGATAAATAGATAGATAGATACTTAGGAAAAAAGATACCGAGATAGATAGATAGATAAATTGACATAAATCCATAGGGCTAAATCGACAGATATATAAATAGATGACAAAAATACAGGGATACATAGAGAGCTAGATAAGAAAGAGACTAATATATATATATATATATATATATATATATATATATATATATATATATATATATATAATTATTTATTTAAAAATATGATTCCAACTCGCGAGTTGGAATCATATTTTTTTTAAATAAATAATTATATTTATGCTCTACTTTCGTATCGAGCACTATTTTTTAAAAATAATTACAAAAATACTAAGGAACTTTGGATTATTTACCAAACCAGTTTCTTTCCTATTTTCTACAATATTTTCACACACACACACACACACATATATATATATATATATATATATATAGACAGAGAGAGAGAGAAAGATAGCTAGATAAATAAGAAAGACTGGGATAGATATGACTAAATTGATAAATGATCGAGCTGACTGTAGCTTCCTAAATGTGACTCAAAGCACGGAAAATTCACCAAATATCATCCTTTAATCATTTCCAATTTTCCTATTCTATTAATGTTGCTTTTCATCGCACCCTTCTAGTTCAGTATACTCTTCATTATTACTTAATATCTTATTACCAGTTTTGTTCCATCTTATGTAAATTTGATGCGCATGAAAAGCTTTTGGTCATTTCAGACATGCAACTTGCATCATTGTTCATATCCTTCAAAGACGCTAAATATTCGCCGCTGCACAAAATCCGTCAGAGGAATAATCAATGGTGTTTAAATGTTTCCTTGCAAGCCCATCGTGCTTACAAAAGGAAGAACTTCAAAACGTCATGGCACCTGTTTAAGCATGTGATACCACAGACGATTCCTGTCGTCCAACCCTGGCATCGTCTGTAGTATCACTCAAGTCAAACAACGGGTTTGTTCTTTTCAAGGACCCGGAGGTTATATTGAAACGCTGAACCGAACATTTTACTAATCTTTTTTTATATAATCCCACAATATTAAAAATAAAATTAGTATTAAAATGTCTCAGTTGAATACACTAGATGAGATTTTAAATAACCCTATTTTGGAAGAGATCAACAAAACAATAAAAGTAGTTAATTCTCTGAAAACAACATGTTCCTGTCGAAGGTTTATTTCATGGGTCCAACTCGATGGCTGTAAAGCTACATCATATGATTTCCAATGTTTGATCAGTGGAATCTGTACTTCAGGACTGAGTTGCTACCATCATTATCTCCTTGTTTAAATTCAGAAGGCCAAAAGTGGTGTGTGTGGACTCTCAGGATAAGCCTGCTTGAAAGAATGGTTAAAGTTCTTTGCAAAACTTCTATTTACTCGACTTAGAAAAAGGATCTGAAGTCGTATCATCCGTGAGACACATTGTAGATTTAAATCGGGAAGAGACACAACGAATATGATCTTCTCGGCCATTCAACTCCAGGAGAAATATTTGTATCAGGTCTTTGTTGATCTGACCAAAGCTTTTGACTCTATATATAGGGATGCTCTCTGGACTATTCTAGCTCAAATGATGTGTTCTCCAATCTTTGTAAGAACAAGCAAACAACTTTGCTGGAACATGGAAAATTGACTTAACTTCAATGTATCCCTATCAGAACCAATAGACACAGACAATGCAGTTAAGTAAGGTGACATTCTTGCTACCACTTTATTCTCTTTGTTGTGACTCTCATGTATGCTGTCCAGGATTGTGAAGTCGATCTGTACCTGAATTATAGTTTTGGATATCGGTTGAGGAAGAACTTTGACCTCATTTGCGCTGCATCAGAGATCGATCAAAAATCGGAATGGGTCAGAGAATAAACAGGATGCATAGGTGTCCTGAGCCTTGAATATACAGGGCGTAAAGGTGCCCTGAGCAGAAGGAAATGCGTGCTTGCTTGGGCGCATGCCGAAAGATGCATATCCACACGAAGTTACGTGGGCACATGGCCGGAAGAGACGCGGCCACAAGAAATTGCATCGGTGATATACTGAAAGAAGACGTAGCCAAGTGAAGCTACGTGGATGTCCGAATATTATAAAAACGGTCCAACTCTTGGTCTGGGAGAGAGGCTAGCTAGAGTTTGTTTCCGTCAATTCCTGTGTGTACAATCTTAACCTTTGTGATTCTCCCTCACTCCAGTCAATTGTCGCAACTCGAACAATAAAGCTGTTTATAATTTTTTATTTATAAGTATTCGTCGCCTTATTTGAGTCCAGCAGCAATATACAACATTAGGACCACGGGTTAAAGTCCTTGTCTTGTCTCGTTTCAACGATAATTCAAAGAATTTCCAGTGAGTTATTCGTGAGTTTATGATGCAGACCTCTTTGCTCATATCGAAAAAGGCACGCAGATCTTACGTACAAGCTCAGACTCAATATCTTCTGGTATCGAGTCTACATCGCCTCCTAAAAGCCCTATTCAACTTCAATCTCTTTGACCTGAAAACGATTGCAACTACCGAAAAGTAGCTCCAAGCAGACCCTGTCACTTTCCCCTGGTTTTTAATCTTAATTTCAAGAGTTTTCAGGCTGTCATTAACAAAACCCTTGGCTAAGTGTTTAGACTTGCAGTAGAACAACTGTGGTGAAAGACTGTCACTTAGTTTCTAAGATACGCCTCAGGTACTTTTGATAATATTTTTTTATACCTTTGATATGATGGCTATATTAAGTGAATGTCTCCAAGCGTATAGAATGTTATAGTATTTTTTGTTTTTACTTTTCAGACCAGATTTTCGGTAAATGGTGTTTCTGTTTGACAAAAACAAATAGAGGATTTAAATTCTCCAAGGACTCCTGCTTTTAATTAATATAAATAGGAAGAGGGCGAACATTTAATTTCTCGAAATTTCATAAAATTTGGTAAGTGTGAGTAATACATTTAAAAAGGTATTTTTACCAAGATTTTCTAAAAACAAAATTTTAAAACTAATTTTATTCATTTCGTTAAAATCCGAAAATTATTTGACTTCTGCAAGATTTTTCAAAACTATGTGTTTTTTACAGCAAAAATGACGCTAAATTTTCCTATACTAATATATGGTATCCCTGCTGACGTAAGAAAACCAAGATTTTTAAACAAAATTTCGAACGTGCTCGAAAGGATTAAAATTTTTATTGAAATAGTGAATAGATACTTTAGTTTTCGCTAATAACAGCATAAATATTTTGACGATTAAATTTTGTTCTTTATTGGGTTTGAAGTATTTTTTCATCATGGTATGGTGTTATTTTAGCGAATTATTGGAGGTACCTATTCTAAAGTCTTTTCCATCTTTTTCACTTGCGTCTCAGTGGAATCATCGCCTTGCTTGGGGTGAATTGATAAAATAAAAATAAATTATATATGGATTGGGATCAAATACAAATCAAATACGGATTGGTATCCGACAGAATGATAGGATAAGGAACGAACAGGAAACTTTTATAAGTCTAATATATATCGCTTCTATGAAAGGTTCATATATATATATATATATAAAGCTTATATATATATATATATATATATATATATATATATATATATATATATATATATATATGCACGCTACAAAAGTTTTTATCTGTTAACAATAACACTTTTCTAAAAAAACATATTTCGATTCGCATTTAATCTTTCGTCTCTGATACTACCTGGATTTACTAAAAATAATTTTCATGCCTGAGGATGACTGTGTGTACAGTTGAAAGTACTAGCAGATTAAAAAAAAGACCTTATACAGCTTGTAGTTATTAAAATCAAGGAGATACATATATATATATATATATATATATATATATATATATATATATATATACAGAGAGTTCATAAAGTTCGTGTGCACTTTAAAATATTTATAACTTTATTTGTATTTGCGATAGAAATAATTTGTAAAAAGTATTAGAAAGAAGTAAATCTATATTTTTTAAGGTTTTATTGAAATTTTATTTAAGTTTCCACATGTCCTCCATCATTAGCAATACAAAGGGTAATACGATTTTGCAGTTGACGGAAAACATTTGCCAACTGATTTACAGTTATGTCTGAAATCACGTTAGTTATTTTAGTTATACTTAAAACTACGTACATTAAACTTTATAACATTTTTTTACAGATTATTTCTATCGAAAATACAAATAAAGCTATAAATTTTTTAAAGTGCACACGAACTTTATGGACACCCTGTATATGTATTAAGTGATGGGCGGGGGGGGGGCTTAATAAAGAAAAGTGATAGACATTTGTCAAAGGACGTCTTTTACTTTCTCTGTCACTTGGCTCACTAATTTCGTCGAATCCTCAACATTAAGCACATTCTCGGCCTCTTTTAAATCACGCGACCCAATATCTATGTGGATCCCGTTGTCGCGACGCCTGGCAGACAAGAAGGCGCCCAAAGTGATACGAGGAAGAAACGCTACCGGAAATCGGAAAGGCGTGAGAGGATGCGAAGTATTCTGTCCCGGGTAGGCGGAGTACGGAGTTCGTGTGTGGTGTCGGAGAATGGTCGACATCTTTGTAGTGTTAGCTGTTTTTTTTTTTCTTTAAGTTGATGAGGGACATGACAATTTCCCGCGGTCGATCCTAGTGTGTCTTATTAGATCTGATTAAAGACAAAAAAACATGTCTGCTTGTCACTACTGAAACATACTATCACGTCTGTCATCGACTTCATAATCTGTGTCCATTCGACTGTCACTGCTAAAACTATTAAAAACATTTTTATTTTGATTAGGGATTCCTTCATCAAAGCCACAAATCCTTTTTTTTTAATGATGAGTCCAAAGATGGGGTAATTATGGCTATAGTTATTATTTAATAGATTTCCACACCTTCAGTGTCTGGAAGTTTTCACTAAAGATCAAGTGACAACAAGCCGCCGTGCTTTCGCACTTTCTTCATTATTTTTTACTTTTATTTTTATTTTTTCTCTCTCTTATTTTTAAAGAGTTACAGA
This sequence comes from Acanthosepion lycidas, assembly GCA_963932145.1. Taxonomy (NCBI): domain Eukaryota; kingdom Metazoa; phylum Mollusca; class Cephalopoda; order Sepiida; family Sepiidae; genus Acanthosepion; species Acanthosepion lycidas. The sequence goes on from OZ010601.1 coordinate 5,121,288, forward strand.
ATATCACGCCATCAAAGAGACACTGGGATTATTATTATCATGCGGATGACACATGTTGATAGCAGAAAGAAAAGGAAGCTACATGAACTCGCACAGAATGTAATAAAGGAAAGGACTATGCATCAATTGTAAGAAAAAAGAATATGTGGCTGTCAGAAAATGTAACAGCCCGAGATACGGACCACAAATTGTGCTATTTGGTCATTTGCTTAGATTTTGTGAAATTCATCTGGTTGGAGACTTTTTAGTACATCTAAGGCAAGTTTGGTTAATGATGTAAAATAATTAAAAAAAAACAAAACAAAACAAAAAAACTAACTCTTCTTGCTTACCTACAAGAGAACTCAATGGATACAAATATTGTTTGTTTAGTGACATATCAACATCTACGTGTTATTCAATGCCGAAATCTAAATATTTTGTACATTATTTTATGGCTCCAACTAAATATATTTTCAACGCAATTGCATGCCTTCAACTAGTTTAAAGGGTTATCCCAACATATGTTTCTTGTATATTTTTAGATGATGGCATTTAGATTCCGAGACGTTTCCCTAATATAACTTTTCCTACATTGTCAGTGATTATAAATCCCGATGATGTAGTGTTGGATATATTTTTCTTCCTAACTATATCTCCAATTGCCTTGGAGGTGGTGGTAAAGATCCTAGTGGTAGAGATAACAATTTTATTTTCAATTTTGTGTGTTGAAAAGTTGGATTATAAATTTTGTGTTTTTATTTTCGGAATTACCTATGTCGTCGTTGGTGATGCCTGAGTTTTGGGATTTGTAGACTTTGTATCCTCGTTTACTAGCGTTGAGGATGAAGTGGTGTGGTTAGTGAAGTATAAACGTTTTTTTTTAAATGTATTTCTCTTTATCTAGGAATTCTGGGTTACATATTTTAAGGGCCTTATAGTAAAATCCTACGATTTTTATTTTTTGGCTATGGCGGGAACGGAAATTGATTAAATCACTTGTGTTTTGGGTTTTTCTATAAACTTTAAAATCCAGTTTGTTATTGTTACGTATTAATAAGATGTTGAGGAAAGGTAAGGGATTTTCTGTTTCATGTATCTACATTTACTTGGCATTTTATTGATACGCAAAATCACAAATTGAAGTTTAAAGTTTACTTCAAACCCAGAAATTTGATCTTAATTCACACATATATACATATGTTTGTAGATACACACACTATATTATGCACTCTCTCTCTCTTACAAATTGTAACTAAGCATAGTTGCAATTATAAATCACGGGTGGGCTCTGTGGGTTGAGCAGCCCTCTGTCATAGTATTTAGCTGGCCGTTCTGGATGACGGGTGTGCTCGGAAGCATGTAAGAGTCGACCATTATTATATATATATATATATATATATATATATATATATATATAGAGAGAGAGAGAGAGAGAGAGATAGAGAGAGAGAGAGAGAAGTGGGAAGCAGAAAAAGAGAAAGAAAAAAAATAACTCCTGCATATACAGAGATACTGCAACTTATCGCGAAGTCAGACAGACATTTTGTAATCTTTTGACTGGAGAGCGCGCAAAAAATGTTATCGGATTTTTCTATTTCTTCTTTTACATAAGTATGCCGGTTAGTTATAATACATCGGTTTCTCTTTCATAGCCATGAAGGGTTCAAAGTATTTGAATTTGTTTTTTTCCTTCTTTGACTCTTTTAAGAAACAAAAACAACCCGTTTCTCTTCATATCCATTCTGTGACAATCAGTCTTTGTCTTGTGAAAGTTGGAGTCAGTAGTTTTCATGGCCGGCTGCGTCTTCGTCTCTCGATGATATAAATAGACTGCTAAACGATTGGCTTCAGAAATACTTTAGACATCTTGCATATTAACTAAGGTCAGTTATAAAAAAGGTGTTCGTTTTTTTTCTAAAAAGAAAAAAAATGGCATTAAAACACAAAATAATAAAAAAAAACAGAAGCTTACTAAATCTTCATGTATTGGCTTATTCAGAATAAAAATCAGTCTGTTCGGATCTATCTATCTATCTATCTCAGTCTGTTCATGTATGTATGTATGTATGTATCTATCTATCTATCTATCTTATTCTGTTCATATCTATCTATCTATCTATCTATCTATCTATCTATCTATCTATCTAAACTAATTCTAATTATCTTTGTTCGAATGCATGTAGAAAACAGCTTTGAGATCCTGGTCTATTCATAACTAAATTAGTCTTTTTGCATCTATCTCATTCTGTAATTTTGTTTATATCCATTTCTTCCTGTCTTTCCTTTTTCTTTCTGCCCATATTTATCATCTATTAACTTTTTTTTGTTCGAATCTATGTAAAGAAGAAGTTTCCTTCCTAACCTTTTGTTTGAATTAGTGTGGAAAGTCAACATTATGAATTATTTTCTCTTCGAGGTACTTTGGTTATTATCAAGTGATATGGCTTCTGTTTTGTGGTACAATTCTTTAGTTGTTATTCTGTAGCGCCAATCCACAAGATCCAAAGTAGAATGGACCTCATCAAGACCAACAGGCTTCACTCGCTCAAAGCCATTTTTCTCGGCTGGCAGTTTAGGTATTTCTAAACGGGATTCATGCTATGCATGTTATTCATATGAAAGCCTCGATTTGACGAGGCTATTTTCGAACATGACTCGAGTTTTCAACTTAATATTTTGGTTTTGAGCAATTTGCGATATAGGATGAAACTACCCCTAGCACAGCCTATTCATTTCTTTATCTCCTATACTAAATTTGTTATAACGGATCCATACCGAAGTATTTGAAGTATTAAATATTTACTAATTCCATATCCTGAATTTCTATAATGCATTCAATGTAGGTCCCATCACTGCTTTCATTCCAATTCCAAATCATAGTTTCTATTTTGGAATCTTTTATTTTGAGTCCTATTTCTTAGAACTCTTAATAGATGGTGTTTATATTTTGTTCAAGATCATTCTTATCCCAACTATGAATACCTATGCCATCAACATAGCTCCCTTCAACATCACGACATTGGCCTTGGGAGGGAAACAACATGGTAGATTTGTTTCAGGTGTAGAATAGAATACTTAAATGATCAGTGCCCATCCCATCACATCTGTGCTTGTATATTCACAGGGCGTGCTCTAGGTAAAGATTAAATAGACTTGGCCTTTCATTTCTTCTTTGTAGTACTCCTGATGAGGTTTGAAATGTTTCTGTATTGGAGTTCTCACCAGACGTAAGATTTTGTAAACCGATAAAGTTCCTCGATTGGACCGAAGCATTCAGTGGATTCGGAGCTTGGAAGGTGGCCTCTAATGGATGAGAAGAGGAAGTCTCTATTAATGTGGTTATATAATGTGGTAAGGATAATGCCGTAATGATAATGTGATAATGATAATGAGGTGATGATAATGCGGTGATGATAATGTGATAATGATAATGTGATAATGATAATGTGGCAATGATAATGTGATAATGATAATGTGGTAATGATAATACGGTGATGATAATGTGATAATGATAATGTGGTAATGATAATGTGCTGATGATAATGTGGTAATGATAATGTGCTGATGATAATGTGGTGATGATAATGTGGGGATGATAATGCGTTCATGATAATGTACTTATTAATATAATATTAATTGTTGTGGTCGCCGAATTTAATGACGTTTTTGAAAGGGAGCAACTAGAAATATGAGAACGTAGTTACGAAGATTGGTTTGGTTTGGTTTATTTTGTTTTACGGCATATCAACCTCAATGGGTTATTTAATGCCGACAGCATTTATTTTGCTGGTAATATTTTTTTTTTTGTCAAAAATTTATTGCTGGTAATAATATTTTACGAAGTATTTCTGGTATTAAAATTTTTACACTTTCAATGTATTTTTACCACAGTTTCGGGGTTAGCTATTTCTCCATAGCTGGGACTCTAACAGGTGCTACTACTCTGGGTCAGGGTGTACCTGTGAACATCAGCAATTAAAAGGTAGTTCCAAGCTGCTCAAATCCTCCTGATCAGAGGCCTTGCTGTTGGACGTAGTTTATCGTCATATCCAGGACGCGGATGTAGTTTAACGTTTTACCCAGAACGACAAACAAAAGAGTGAAGGTTTATCGTCATACCCAGGACAGGTAGTTACGAAGAGTGGGTATTTGGACTTATACTAAGTAAAAACTTAATAATTATGTAATTCACTTCTATCTCTCTCTCTCACTCTCTCTCTCTCTCTCTCTCTCTCTATATATATATATATATATATATATATAAAATGTGTTTGTATGGAAATATATATATATATATATATATATATATATATATATATATATATATATTGACCCTGGTGAAATAAACTATTACAATGTAGCCTTAAAGTGGTCTGTTTTTCTGTAAATTAATATATATATATATATATATATATATATATATATATATATATATGTGTATATTAATAAAAAGAAAGAACAGTAAGATATATAATCCGGTGTTCTTATAGATATTTTTATTTTTACAAAATAGTGCTAAAATAGTGTAAAAAAATTCGCTTGAGGATGAAATGAAAGTGATGTCTTTAATTTAAGTACAAAATTAAATTAGGGGCTTTTAGCTTCCATTTTTGAAACATGGTTGGAACTGTGTAGCGAAAAACCATATTTTAACTCTATTAACTTATAATATATATATATATATATATATATATATATATATATATATATATATATATATGCAATTTTTATATATATTATTTATATATTATATATGCGCGGTACTTATTGGAAAGCGCTCAATATCACCGATAGAGCTAACATATTTAGTTTGATTGAAGTGAGATTCTGATCTTGGGTTTCACGCTATATATGATCGTCAAACATACTTGTCTGACGATCGCAAATAGCGTGAAAACCAGGGTCACAAACTCACATCAATTCAACTAATCATATATATATATATATATATATATATATATATATATATATATATATATATAAATATATATATATATATATATATATATATATATATATTCAAACATATATCGTTATATATAACAAAAAACGAATGTCTATTATGTGTGATCATGAGCCGTTCAAAGCTTCGAATAGTTGCTTTAATTTTGGGAGAAAATAAATACAAAAACTGCACAAAATTGGGATATTTTCTCGTATGCTTTTCCTCGATCTAAGCTTTCGGCTCAGATTAGCCATCTTCAGAGTGGTTATATGGACATTAGCTCGAGCAACAGCATAATAAAACACTATCCAAATGTTGGACAGTTTTTGTCTTTATTTTCTCCCGAAAGCATAGACAGGATCATAGAAATAATAAATAAAATCCCAACAGTGGTGATATACGGGAAAACCTAAGCAAGTCTTTCGCAGCATTGACTAAGAAATCAGGTGCAAATGAATGTGAACTCTACCGGACAATCAGCTTAATGAGCCATATAACAAAGATCATGATCCGAATTCTGATGAAAGGTTCACGCAACAGAATCAGGTTAGAGATAGGATAAGAACAGTGCCGGTTCGTCAAAAACACCGGAACAAGAAACGTGTTATTTATGTACAGAATGTTATCAGAAAGAGCAATAAGAATGCAGATAGTGGATCTGGGTTTTATAGGCTACGCAAAGGGGTTTTACAAAGTACACCATAAAGATCTCCTAGAGCGTTTAATAAAATTAATTATGAATACTGAACAAATGTTTTAGAATGTTTAAGGGAGATAGGTTTAAATTAATAGCTTTTTTTTTTAAATTAATATTTTTTCTGTTTAAAATATTTTTTTTCTTTTTAAAATATTTAAACATTACAATAACATAGTTACCTCCCCATGATGTTTGCACGTGTGACTACATGATAAAATTGAAAAATCCTACAATACATTAACCTGATGATGACATTGTGCCAATGTCGAAAGTACTCAGAATAAAACGAATATGCACCGACATGGTAATTTTCTTTCTTCCTTTTTATAAGGATAATAAGAAATTTGTCCGTAATTATATGAGGATCATGGGATCCTCACATAATTACAAGCACATTTCTTAAAAATAGACAAAACTAATATAAATTATGACATGTCTTAATCTCTCTCTTCATATATATATATATATATATATATATATATATATATATATATATATATTTGTGTGTGTGTGTGTGTGTGTGTGTGTGTGTGTGTGTGTGAGTCCCTCATATCCGGAGTGCTTCATATCTGGAAACCCGAATATTCGGACATGATTTTGATCTGTATATTTGAACTATTTGAGTGATATGTAACTGATTTGAAATTTCTGTATTTCAGGAAATTTAGTTTTGATAATTGCTTCTGCTTATTTCACCCTAATGGCTTGTATTACTGCAAAAGATGATGCGAATAAGAGGAAAAGAACAACTTTGGAGTTATTGTAAAAATGGAAATTTTAAACAGACTAGACGCTGGCGAATGTTCATTGTAACTAATGGCTGAGTTCAACATAGGAAAGTCAACATAATATGATATAAAATCTTTCAAAGAAACTATTCTCCATTATATTTCACTCACTATAAGCTTATTTTGTTTACCACAAATATTGAAAATAAATGTTAACTCTGATTTCAGTTCTTTTATTTTAATCTAAATATAACCACTCATATCCGGACTTTGTAACCAATTCCGCATATCCGAAAAGCCTTCGTAATCCGGTTGTCAAGAATACTATTATATATATATATATATATATATATATATATATATATGCGTATAAATCTACAGACAACGTTAAAGTTCCATAACGTTATAATTTATTTCCCCAGAGATTTTCTTGTTCCCTGCATCATCAGAAATCACTTCATATATATATATATATATATATATATATATATATATATATATATATATATATATATATGAAATGCATTATTTACTCACTGTATCGAGACTGACCATAACTATGATATAAAAATGGTAAAGAGGAAAAACAATTTTCTAAGACTAAAATGTTTAAAAGTTCCTCGATTGCTTGATGACCGATAGTAAATTTGCGCCGAGGCTCTTACAATATTTAACCATTTAGGAAATAAAAAAAGAATCTAAAGGAAATCGGATAGTTGATATACCAAATAAAAAAAAAATGAAAAACAAATTAAAATTTATAATTCCCAGCAATCCTCGTTTGTGCGCATGTGTAGTCGCATCAACAGAAACAAATTTAGTCGGATGAAACGTTAAGACAAAAAATTTTTCCACATCGCCATACATCAATTCCAATATATATATATATATATATATATATATATATATATATATAGACAAACCCCTCATCAACGGACTACTATGGGGGAAGTGTAATCTGTTAAAGCAGATTGTCCGTAGATAGGAAGGGATTGTTTTTGAGTTATAAAACCTGTTGTAGCGTAGAAAGGGTTACTGAATGAGGAATAACCAAAACGGAGGTTAGAAATGAAATGTCAGTCTTTATAACGTCAACGAAATCAATTACTCGCCAGCAGTGTGAAGTAGGTAAACCACTGCTAGTGGTGGACTACTTAAACATCATATTACTCCCACTTACAATAGTGTCCAACGATAGTAACTACCAGTATTTATAAATAATATAAACCTGTATATATGAATAAATAAATATATACTTAATATAGATATGTTAAGCAAAATAACAAAAATAATATATTTCTCAAAACTACTTTCTCACGAGCGCGAAAATATATCGTACGTTATATACTGTATACTCATCTTTGTTTACAATTGAAAGGCCTGCACAGGAGGTCACTTTCAGATCTCATTAGCCTCGTTCGGAATTTTTAAAATACATCATTGACCATTTCGAAGTTTTTTCTTGCAGATTTTTAAATTTATTTTGCCTGTAGATTTTGTCCGTTGCATTCGAAGAACGTTGATTCGTGGATGAAAGCTTTTCTCTCTCTCTCTCTCTCTCTCTATATATATATATATATATATATATATATATATATATATATATATATGTATATACACAAGTATAGGATTGGTGTATACGGAATAAATTCCAATAACCAACAATTACTATTCTTAAAAGAGTGCTCAATACATAGTAGAGCAGATATAATTATTTATATAAAAATTAGAACATAAATATGTTATAAAATCACTACAATACCCACCGTGCTTCAACACCTCCAGTGTCTTATCATGGACATCGTCACTTGATAAGACACTTGAGGTGTATATATATATATATATATATATATATATATATATATATATATATATATATATATATATATATATATATATATTGTTTTAAACAAAGACCGTTTAGTGTTACATTTTGTTTTTAAACCAAGGCGCATTTCGGTCAACATTTCTTCAGGGACCAACGTTGGCAAAATTATTGTATCAAAAGTAATATGGAGGAAGATTTGGACTGCGTCTAAAAAATCAAAAAACGATTAAAATATAAGCACATTCAAAAAGATGTAAATACTCTCGCCTGAGTGTAAAATATGAAAGAAATTAATACTCACGCTCCTCTAAATAAATGAAGTAACCGAAGAAAATTCTCCTTTTTATATCAATGATGAAATGTATGCACGCAGTATATATATATATATATATATATATATATATATATATATATATACACACACATACATATATATATATATATATATATATATATATATATATATATATATATATATATATATACACATACATATATATATATATATAAAATAAAGAACAAATAAGAAACTTATATTAATCTAACATGTAATTTTATTAAAGCTTTGTCAGAGACTGAGAGAAATTCGCTCAAACTTTGAGGAAGTTTTAATAAAAGTGGAGCATGTTAGATTGATATAAGTTTCTTATTTGTTCTTTTATTTTATCATCCTTTCGGATTCCGATCCATATATCATCGACATTTCTCTCTCTCACACACGTACACAAACACAGACACACTCGCGGAACGACACACAGATATATATATATATATATATATATATATATATATATATATATATATATATATATATGATAACGATATATATTTTTCTATATCAAGAACAATAATGGGGGAAATGTATGAGAAAGTGGAAAAAGTTTTCTTCTGAAGGATTTCGTCAACAAATTATACATAAAATTAAATATATATAAATATTTATATAAATTATATATATATAAATTTTTAGTTTAAAAATAAAATTCTGTATATATATATATATATATATATATATATATATGTATATATATATATATATATTTATATAAATTATATAAATAAATATTTAGTTTAGATGTAAAATTATATATATATTTATGTAAATTATGTATATAACTTTTCAGTTTCTATATAAAATTAAATATATAAATATTTATATAAATTATATATATAAATTTTAGTTTAGATATAAAATTATGTATACAAATATCTATATAAATATTTATATAATATATATATATATATTTAGTTTAGATATAAAATGATATATATAAATATTTATATAAATCATATATAGACATTTTTAGTTTAGATACAAAATAGAAATTTAACTGTAAAAGCTTAAAAAAACACGGTCGAAAAATAATACAGAATTTATCAATTTCAATGTTTCAGTCAGAGAAAAGTATATATATATATATATATATATATATATATATATATATATATATATATATATATATATGTATATTATAAACGCTATTTTAATGTGTACACTTGTTTAAATTGTCATCATTGTA
>OZ010601.1:5135987-5165987 GCA_963932145.1 Acanthosepion lycidas
TAACCAGTGGCATAAAACAAGTGAAGCCATAGAATGGTTTACTAATATAAAAAGGAAGAATAAATGTATATTTATCCAATTTGAAAATCTGTGACTTTTACCCAACCATCACCAAGAACCTGCCAATGTCTGCTATAAATTTAGCAAAAAATTACTGTCCTATTAGCGATTGTGAAATAAATATCATAAATCAGGTACAAAACCTTTTTTTATTCCATAAAGGATATCTGTGGATCAAAAGAAGTAACCAAGAATTTAATGTTGCTATAGGAGCATTTGACTCAGAAGAGGCAATGTGAAATTGTTGGAATCTTGTTATTGTGTTGACTAACATTTATTTTTGACATTAAAGACACTGGACTCTATAGAGATGACAGTGTAATTCTTCTCCATAAAACTAGTCCAAGAAACAGACTGATTGAGAAAGGAACTGACAAAATTTTTTGAAGATCTCGAGCTAATTATCACTACTACCCCCCAGACTTGAACAATGGTTATTACAGACCATATACCCAAGATTTATATAACCATAGATACATCAGTAAGGATACACCTATTATTTCCAAACCTTAAAATGAGAAAGGCGATAGATGTAATTTATGCCTAGTTGAAAAATTAGTTATTTAAAAACATTTAAATTAGTTCAACTAGGCTTATTAAACAAGAGAAATGAATTGATGGATAGATGCAGACATGAAAATAAATATCTGTTGAAATACATTGATCCAGATTAATTTTTAATGTAAATTATGTTTTTTTTTAGAAGAACTAGTAATTTCCTTTTATGCTTAATATAAAAAAATAATATTCACAACTCTAATATATATATATATATATATATATATATATATATATATATATATATGTGTATATATAAAATCCTGTTTATTTTAGATGCTGAATATATTTTTTAAAATAATGCACTGTAATTAGCGTATAATATTTGACTACGCCAACACAGCGGCAACCAGATATTTTTATTAAAAATTTAAATTACGTAACGGTCAGTCAATAGTTAGCACCTGAAGATCGCGTTGTGCTTGAAACTTAGAGTCGTACTACCGGTGAAGGATAATATATATATATATATATATATATATATATATATATAGAGATAAATATATTTATTCTCATGTTTTTTCTATCTATCTATCTATCTATCTATCTATCTATCTATCTATCTATCTATCTCTCTCTCTCTCTCTATATATATATATATATATATATATATATATATATATGCGCATGTTTTATATATATCTTCGTTGTCGGCTTTATCTCTTATCCAAGAATTTACTTTCGTCTTTGCTGATCGCTTCCTTTATGTTGATGGCGTTGATGACCAGTTGCTGACAACGTACAGGTTCAGGACTAGAAGCTTCCAGATTCAACAAAACCTGTTCTCTTCATCCATTCTATTTCGCCGTCTGGCTTTGCAATTGTTGGTTGGAGGTGAAAGAAAATCAGAATAGAAATAAGTGCTGATGGCGTCAATTTCTTTAAGGTGGACCTCAACTACCCAGAAGTGACCCACACACACTGCAGCATATAGATAATGAAACATGCCGAATCCAGCTATGAAACTGCTACCGATTGCCGCTGACTGTTAAAATTTCGAGTGGCGCCTTCTGTAGCATGTCTGACATACGTAGCCCTCTTCATCCGCTGCTTCAATATATATATGTATATAAAATAATAGTCACAACTCTAAAGTAGTTAGAATGAATATATATGATATATAGTTATTATATATATATATATATATATATATATATATATATATATATATATATATATATATATATATATAATTAAGTTATGAAGAACTTGGTAATCCGTATGGGTCATCCCAAGGAGGATGAAATCCTGAGAGCTCAATGTAAATCCAGAGCTAATATTTTAAAGAAAAACAGACCAGTTTTTCGTTTCGTTTCCTTTTTAGAAGTGCAATCTGATGATCTGTCGTCCTTTAAAATGGCTCTGGTGAAATAAATTATTATAATGGTACCTTAAAGTGGTCTGTTTTTCTTTAATATATATATATATATTTATCGTCAGAGATTATAATAAAAACATTTTGAAATCGCTACACAAAAGCTTTCATGTTACCATCGCCTGAAGAAATACAATGATCGTATAGAAGCATGAAAGCTTTTGTGTAGCGATTTCAAAATGTTTCTATGATAATCTCTTATAATAAAAATATAATAATAATATATTGCTCTACTTTGTATCGAGCACTTATTTTTAAAAAAGTAAACGCTACGAACAGTGGATTTTTATTCCATCTGTTTTTTCTCTCGGTCAAATGCCCGTTCGGCCAAATGGACATTTGGCCAAATGTTCGTTCAGCCAAGTGTCTCTCGGCCAAATGTCCGGTAGCTGTCGTTTTCTAATAATTAAATATTTTTTTACATATTTCAAGAAACTACCCCCGTTCGATGAATGGCCGTTTTTTTTAAATGTTGGCTGTCTATTACACAATAATATTGCACAATAATAATATTGCATAATAATAATATTACATAATAATAATATTGCACAATGATAATATTGTACAATAATAACTTCTAAGATTTTGAGTCTTTTCTTGCATTGGGTGTTGTCGAATATGATAAGTAATATTTTGCGACGAGACATCTTTTTCAAGATGACTGGCGAAAGGACCGTGCGCAAAAAAGTAAGTCTATTCCTTAACTTAGGACATTATCACCGGACGAATACGAACCGTTAACGTTCTTATGGAGTATAGAGTTGGTGTTGTAGTGACTTTTTAAAAAATCTGTTTCACCACATTAAGGGCAATAAAGTCACTAAAACACAAAAGGTTACAGTGTGTGAAGGAATTAGGAACTAATGTTTAGAGTAACAACAACAATAATAATAATAATAATAATAATAATAATAATAATGATAAGAATATATATATATATATATATATATATATATATATATATATATTTTGAACAATAAAAAAAAATTAAAAAATTAAAATCTTCAGACACACTGGGTTGTAGATTAATATTCTTTCGTTTTTTTTATTATTATTCCATTTAGATTCCTCGGCTAGTTTCGGCCGAAATGGCCATCATCGGGAGGAGAAATATTTCTGCTTGCTGCTAGCACTAAACTACGGAAATGAATGTCTTGATGGAGAAAATGAACTTTTGTCTGTAGTTTTCATTTGTTTTTTTTATTTTTTTATCTTTTTAACATGAATCTTTTAACATTCCTTGTGTTGGTCAAACAGTCTCTTTTAAGTTGTTATTTGAGATAAGAGCTGGATAGATACATGCTGCTATGAATTCTCTGGTCAGTTTGACAGTTTTATTGAACTTAGTGAGGGGATGCGTCTCTGTTTAGTGTTTGTGTGTGTGTTATTTGGTTCTTAGGGAGTGAGTGAGTATGATATGTGTAGGCGTGTGTATTGCTGTGGGTGTGTGTTATCATTTGGCTCATTAGGGAGGGAGTGCGTATGATGTGTGTAAGTGTGTATATTCGTGTGGGTGAGTGTATAAGTGTGAGGCCTCCACACCTCCGTAAGCCTGTCTGTCTTGTGTGGGTGAGAAATGTGGGTAGGTTTTTTTATTTGTTAAGTTATATCTATATATTGTTAAATTTGTGACTTAGCCCGGCTGGATATTTTGTTTTTAGACGTTGTATCCGCTTATTTTCATGCGACTCTAAAATCTTTCTAATGTTATCTGCTCTGAACTTTTCTATTCTCTCAATTATAGTGAATTTGGCATGGGTTTTGAAATCGTGTTTTTCCAGGCGTAAATGTTGTTCTACACGTAATAATTTTTCATGGGGAGTCGACTTAATTCGTTTACGATAATTGTTAATTCTGTAGTGAAAGGGCCATTCAGATTTTCCTACATATTGTTTCTGACATAGTGTGCATTCTAGGAGGTAAATTATGTTATGACTTCTACAGTTAGAATCGTGGTAGATTTTGAAAGTAGATTTAGTGACTGAGCTAGTGAATGAATTCGTGTTTTCAATATGGTTGCAACATAAACTTCTTTTGTTGTTGCATGGTTGGGAAAATCCTGTTGTTTTTGTTCTTAGTTTATTACGGATTACCTTGTCCCCTGAAATGTGGTTACTACCTATGATTTCTTTTAGGTTCTTAGGTCTACGATATGCAAGAAGGCCAGGTTCCTTAAACAGTTTTTTTAGGTCTGGTTTGAGATGTAGTATTTCCCAGCGACGTTAGATTATTTGGGATAGTGGAAGCAGAGTGGGGTTGAAAGTGGTTACTAGAGGGATGCGGCTAAATTTATTTTTAATCTTGTACATTAGGGTGTCTTCTCTAGGTGTGGAAATTGCTTTTTTTATTTGTTCCCTGATTAGGTGTTGTTTATAGCCACGTGTTGTGAATTGATGCTCCAGATTTTCAATATGTTTATTTAATTCTTCATTTTTGGAACATATCCTTCTGAGTAAGTGCTTGTGAATAGGGATGGTTCTCTTTGAGGTGTTTAGGGTGGGAAGACTTAAAGTGTAGATAGTTGTCCGTGTCGGTGATTTTAGTGTGTAGTGTCGTTTGTAGTTTCCTGTTTTCATCTATGTAAATGCGGGTGTCTAAAAATGTTACTGATGTGGATTTTTCATAGTCAAACTTAATTGAGTCGTGCACTGTGTTTAGGGTCATAAGGAATTGGGTAAGTTTGTCATCACTACCCGTGTATACAAAGAATATATCATCGATATATCTTGCATAGAATACGCAGTCGCTACCAATGATTGGATATATATATATATATATAATCGGTTTCACCCTATGCTAAGCAGTAATACCACTAAGACACAATGGTTACAGGATGTAGAAGAATTAGGAACAGAAACATTAATAATGAGCGGAAAGAGGAAAGAGTAATCAGGAGAACAGTTGATAGCGATTGACATTGCATTTAATTATTTGCAGATTAAATATTAACTGGAAAGCACGTAGGCAGAAGTGAGTTAAAACAAAAAAGACGTGCGAGAAAAGAAACTCTTAGCATAGAATTTACGGAAACATCTAACCAACTCAACTGTAATTGATGAGATCTCGACGTCAGTCTAATACTATGCTTAAATTCAAAAAGTCTAGGTACCATGAGAAGAGCTATATTTATTTGTAATTTATTTATAAAATGTGGCACAAGGCCAAAATGGGAATTGGGGAAAAAGATGGTCTTCTTCTGTCTTAACGTTGAACTTAGCTAGCCACAAATACTAACCCAAACATACAACAATATTCCTTACACCAAAACAACGCATTCTTACTTACCTTTCTCACTACATCCACCATAATCCCACTATGTCGCTATGAAAGTCCTAACTAGTCCTCATATGTGCAATTCATTGTCTGTGGGTGGGGTGGGGGAATGAAACAACAAGAAGATCACATTCAAACAATTACCATGAAAGTATTTCTAGAAAAGACACTGAAGGGTAACCTTACAGTGGTGGATAAATGTTTGAAACCGAGGCGTCAGATCAGGACCAATAATATTGCTGATTCTTTTTTGGATTTTATTAAGGAGTTCAAGGTAAATACCAGAGCCACCGGACCATAGTGGTCAGCAATTTTCTAAGCATGGACGAATGGTAAGCTTATTGATATCTAAGATAGATTATGGAGAGAAAAATTGTCTTGCAAGATACAGTGAACCAACTTTCTTAGCAGCTGACCTAGTAATGGATTCATGCCAGCTGAAAACGTTAGCCGAAGGAGGAGCAAAGAGTCGCTTTCCTGGAGGTCAGCATCAACCATTCTGATTTCAGTGGCAAATAGATATTATAGTGAGTATTCTTCCACCACATTAAAACCACTCGATTTATTAATTTCCCATTTTTTTTAATCCTTTTGTTGATTTCAAACACCCACTTGTATTAAGGCTCCTTACTTATTGCATATTTCGAAAAAAATCGGCCTACCTTGTATTAAACACCAAAACGTCGCAAAACCTGTTTCATAACAGCCATATCCAACGTTAGTAAGAGCTACAGAAATTTTGTTCTACAGAAGCATGCTGAGAATTTCATGGACGGAACATATGAGCAACAAGAAAATTTCAAGGAAAATGGAAACAAAAAAGACGCTTTTACTTAGCATCAGAAAGAGACATTTGAATTTTCTAGGACACATATAAAGGAAATAGGGCTCGGAGAATTTGATACTCACAGGTCATACTGAAGATAGGACGGACACAGTGGAAGAGAGAGTAACTGACCTAACAAGTTTAATGGTTGACAGCAAGGCGGAGGGATGATGAAAAGATAAACACTACAAAAGGACAGATGTCGTGGATAGCGATGTTCTGAAGGGACAGGGTGCATAGAAGAAGATCGCCTATTAAAGTATTAGGTTGGTGCAAAAATAATGTCGTTTTTCTTTTGAACGTCAAAAAACGACATTATTTTTGCACCAACCTAATAGCATCGACAAATAAATATGTATTTTTTGCGGTTAGCAACAACTAGACTTCCCTTTGTTTCCCTAGTAGGAGTTTGCTACACTGTATCGTGTCTTCCAAAGGACAAGTTCTATAAGTTCTGGTAATTATGAGAAAAAAATCGGGCAAGAAAATACACGTATTTTACACGTTTTGTATACCGACTGAAAATAAGAAGGCAAAACGGTGCATCAAAAATATCTCACGTTATATTTTTCAGCTAAGTAAGTGTGGTTTTTGTTTTTTTTTAAATGAAAAACGATTCTTTCTTTCTATGTGCTGTGTCCTTTCAGGATGTAGGCGATCATGGCTCTCCACTTCCCTCTATCCCTTGCAGCTCTCATCAAGTTCCTTCCCTCTGCTACCTCCTCCACACCACGTTCTGTCATCCACTTGCTTAAGCCCGCTGGGTATGTCATGCGTTGTTTTCTCTTGTCTCTCTTCCCCTCTATTCGACCCGTGAGTATCAGATTCTCCAGATCCTCCTTCCTCATTATTTGTCCCAGGAACTTCAGCTGCCTTTTCCTGATGTTAAATATAAGCCTCCTCCTTGTTTGCAACCTCTCTAAAACCTCATCGTTGCTCACACACTAGGTCCATGACATCCTTATCATCCTTCTGTAGAACCACATATCCGTCGCCTCGAATCTCTTCTTCATCTTTGAGGAAATCGTCCAACATTCACTGCCGTAATGAAGGTTAGATGTCACGTAACTGCTCAGTAGTCTTTTCTTTGTTACCAAAGAAATCCTCCTGTCTCGTAATACTCTGCCCAGCTTTTGGAATGCGTCCTTGGCTTATCCCAGTACGTCTACGGATTTCAGTGTCGCATTTACCGTCCTCTGCCAGAACGCTACTGACTGAAAATTGTCATAAGGCGGGTTAATTCCGAAATTAACCTCTGGTAAAAGTGGTTCTGTTCCTCTCTTCTCCGGTATGGTTTATCTGAAAAGTATTCACTCAATTTAGTCTCTCCGGCAGCAACAATATTGGAGGTTCCGAGGGGTGTGGAACCATCTCTTCCTTGCTCATGTTCACCCTGACCTGAAATGGTAGCACCTGTTAGGTTTCCAGCTATGAGCACAAAAGTGAACTCCAAACAAAATCAAAACAGTATCAACGTAAAATATACATTTTGCTAGTAAAAATACTTACATATTTGTAGTAAAATTACCAATAATCACACAGTAACAAATTTTAACGACTTCACCCAAATCCGTTTAATATATCAGCAAATGTGCAAACTTGAAAGGACTCTTTCATGACATTAGTCCATATAATATCCTACAATTTATTAAATCTAACTTTATTCCCAATATAACTACGATAAAACTACAACACCAAACACACGTCACCACCTTTAGTCATCATGTCCGCAAAATCATTTACCGGATGTAAGAGCAACATTGTCCAAATCGTGTAACAGCAAAATTGTTCAATTGTTAGATTAAGCTATAAGCTGTTGTATCTTAGAAATGATTAAAGATATCTTACTGGAATTCTCTGAGGTTTTTATAGCACTATTAGACTCTACCTTGATCATTAAGAATATATAATTACTATTCAAGCTTAAAAGAAGAATTGTGATGAAATTGATCATAAACGAAAGTGACATGTTCATCATTAATTAATCATAGGATCGGAAGCTCATGAAGTTTTGAAATAAAGTCCAGAACCACTTTCCAAGATGATTCTCACCCTCTCTAACCTTCTAACATTCTGTCCTGGAGTAACAGTAAGCCTCACAAGTTTCACGTACGATTTCATTTCAAGTCTTTTTTCACTGCACTTTGGACGGTCATAGCTGAAACTCCTCTCTCACGTGCCGAACGTCTTATGGATTGAATTGAATCTTTTTAATTGGTCACTTTAGTTCTAAGTTGAAATGAAGACCCCTCTTCCTGTTGTGACCGCCTGATCCAGTTTTCCTCTCTATTGTTCCGTTTTTTTAAACTTATTCATGGTTCTCTTGATGGTTGTTAAATGAACTTTCAAGATAGAAGCCAGAGTATTTCATGAATTTACCATTACTGAAGTCTTGAATGATCATTTTTCTCTCATCATTGCTCAGTGGGGCTGATACAAAACGATTTAAACCTGTTCTAATTCTATCTGAATAACTCAAACGGTTTTTTCAGCGAGAAATAGTATAAAGATGGCTCAACGTCTTATCTGAAAAACGGGGGAATAGAAACTCAACTTAGTCGTTTTTTAGATATTAAAAATTTTGTGGGATGAACAATTATCGCATGCTATTAAACGATTTGAACAATTTTGCTGTTACACCGGTTATGCATAAAAGTTGAGTATCATCTACCATGTATTCAGTTGTGAAAGCAGAATAACATATATCATTTTTATTACTTCAAAGTTGCCAAGAAAATTTAATTTCGCATTGAATGACCCATACGGATTTGATGTGCCGTTAAAGAGAAATCAATGAAAAACCATTTAGTCTCCCATTGATCGGAGGCAAACACTGAACAGACAATTTACGGCTTAAGTTTTGTATTTGGCGCTTTATGAAAGAAGTTTTAATTTTAAGTTTTACTTATAGACAATTACAGGATCAAATTATGCGCCATATTTAGAATACTCTAGATGGGACAGACTCACAATCAATGGCTTGTGAAGTTAGCAAGTTATCCACGGCATTCTGCGTATAGCAGCAGGAGACAAAAACGAACCATGTAATAAGCAAAAGCAATGCCCAAGCAAATACGCAGCCTGTTGTTGCGGTAAAGCAGCGACAAATTAATATAAACATGTTGCGGTGTTTGGGGGGGGGGGGCGGCGGCTATCACCAAAAGACTGGCGTGACTTCCCGAGGTTTTGAGAAAAAGAATATCGTGGGAATTTCTGTCCGAATCAAATGAAAAAAAAACAACATCATATAATTTTAGTCAGACACCATAGCCATCAACCCGTTGCTGTTGAAATTTTTTTTCTCATTTTTGTAATTAAGGACTCTTTTCAGATATCTTATCATTTGATGGGCGTCACACTTAAGATGTTAACAGAATGACTGTATGCATCCCGCTAGCCATATATATATATATATATATATATATATATATATATATATATATATATATATATATATATATGTGTGTGTGTGTGTGTGTTAATATAGTACCCATAAAAATGACGCGACCATTTACGTACAGATCGGTTTTTTCTGCTTAGAAACAAATTGTCTGTAAGCTCTGTGAACTATGGAGTCGCCGCACTCTGGACTTTTGCCCGGGATCAGGGTGTACGCACCACGACCTTCAGACACTTCTATGACCGGGAACGCCTAGTCCAGCACTAAATATCAAGTGTTTGCCGACATCAACTCCAACATGATATTACGAGTGGTGACTGGGAAATTTTAGTCTTACGTCAAAAGTTAGGTAGAGTATTGAGAGACAGAAAATGCTAGACAATCTCTTGAAAGATGAAGAAGAGAATTGAAGCAAGAGAAACGGGGTTCTACAGAAGGATGATAAGGTTATCATGAAACGAACATGTGAGCAACAATGAGGTTTCGAGAGGAATGGAAAGAAAAGGGAAACTAATACTTTACTTCAGGAAGAGGCAGTTGAAATTTCTGAGTCACGTAATGAGAAAGTGGGGCTTGGAAAATCTGATACTCACAGGATAGATTGTGGGAAAGAAGGACAAATGAAAGCAGCCCGTAACATACTTAACATCAGGAAGAGGCAGTTGAAATTTCTGGAGCTAGTAATAAGGAAGTGGGGCTTGGAAAATCTCAAAGGACAGATTATGGGTAAGAGGGAGAGAGGAAAGCAGCCCGTAACATACTTAACACCAGGAAGAGGTAGTTGAAATTTCTGTGGCACGTGATGAGGAAGGAGTGCTTGGAAAATCTGATACTCACAGGACAGATTAATGGGAAAGTGGGGTAGAGAAAAGCAGCGCCTAACATACTTAACATCAAGAAGAGACAATTGAAATTTCTCAGGCACGTAATAAGGAAAGAGGGCTTGTAAAATCTGATACTCACAGGGCAG
This sequence comes from Acanthosepion lycidas, assembly GCA_963932145.1. Classification (NCBI taxonomy): domain Eukaryota; kingdom Metazoa; phylum Mollusca; class Cephalopoda; order Sepiida; family Sepiidae; genus Acanthosepion; species Acanthosepion lycidas. The sequence goes on from OZ010601.1 coordinate 5,146,450, forward strand.
ATTGAAGGAAAGAGGGACAGAGGATTACAGTGCATCAGGAAGTGGAAGTTGAAATTTTTGGGAGATGTAATGAGGAAGGAGGGCTTGGAAAATTTGATACTCACAGGCCAGATTAAAGGCAAGGGATTCAGTGAAAGAATGACTGAGAATAGCAGCGAGTAACATATTTAATGTACTTGAGGAAATGGAAGGCAGACGACGGTTTAAGTGAAATATCAATAAGACAAAACTTATTATTTCAGATTTGTCTACAATATTGAGAGGGTAAATCGCAGACTATAATATAGTATCTGTTCTTTCTTTGATAACTGTGACATAGTCAAAAATGTACTAACGTAGATTTCGATATAATGACGTGTGTAATGAATTCATGGATCTTATTTTTAATATGGGATTATTTCTTATTAATCTAAATAACCTCGACGGATTGATACTTTCATATGGATGTCATGCATAGCACCAAACCTGTTTAGAAATATTTCAACCCTCAGCTGTATACAACCAATTCCTAAGATCAATTGTGTAAAAAGGCATTGAGTGAGTGAAACGTGAGGGCCTTGGAAAAGATCATACCTCTTTGAACATTGAGGACTGACGCTACATATTTACAAAAATCTATACCAAATAACAGATATCATATTTACCTGAGGACTACCAACAGCAGCAACAACTAAATTGGATTGTATATGCAACTCGGAAACAAAATAATGGCATAACCTTGATGTTAGCATTCCACACTGCATCAAATGAAAGGTTAGGAAGGAAACCGCTATCAATACTGAAGAAAGAATAATAATAGCTATTGGACTTGAGAAACTTGTTTTTCGGAAAAAGTTGTTTTAATAGAAAGATTTCATAAATTTCAAACGAAAGTAGTAGTTACTGTTCAGTCAATGAATATAAATAATTTCCTTGTAAAGCAACTGCTAATATTACCATTAAACATCATTTTAATAGATACACATATTTAACGAGACTCCTTGTTTTTTAAACAGTGAGAATAACGTTTACCGGTTTGTGCATTTGAGAGACTTAATAAATCTTTTTTTTGATTCGACTATTTTAAAGTTAGAACACGCCAGGAGGAGTCAGGTACTTTCTGGAATGGTACAAGAAACGAAGCGTTTTTTCCAGCATCTATAGCGATGGATCGTATGTATGGCGTTTCACTTGACGTCTAGGGTGAAGTTGATACCCAATAGACATTCAAAATAAAGAACTTCATATTTTGCCCATTAAACTGCAGTCTTCGCGGCAGCAATGGATGCGATTGATAGACAACAAAATTAATAAAATTAATATCGTCCATGCATTGAATATTGTTCCCACATATGGTCTGACATTCCTGCTATATATTTAGAGATTCTTGATAAAATTCAAAGAAAAATCTGCAGTTTTATTAGTACTGACCTGACATCTCGGCTTCAGTCCCTTTTCCACTGCAGTGGCTTCCCTTTGCCTTTTCTGAAAGATACTTTTATGGTAACTGTTCTAGTGAACTTTCCTCTATGGTACCTAGACTTTATGAATTTAAGCGCAATACTAGATTGGCAATAAAGTCCAATCAATTCACTGTTGAACTGGCGAGATGTAACCGTAAGTTCTATGTTAACAGTTTCCTCTTTTGCAGTTGTGGAACTCTTTTCCGGTTTCTTGCTTTCCAGTCATATTTGATCTTCAAAAATTTAAGTGCTTTAAGAGAATGAACTTTTACAAGTTATTTATTTTAAGGGTTACTTTGAAATTGGCATTTTTAAAAAATGGATACGTGCATTTGTGGATAACTAATCGGCTTGCATTACGAAAGTTTTGTTGAAATTACCACCTGCCTCCGATTGAAATTACCACCTGACTCGGTTGGAAATTACCACCTGGCTCATATTGAAATTACCACCTGTCTTATATTGAAATTACCACCTGGCTCAGATTGAAATTACCACCTGCCTCCGATTGAAATTACCACCTGCCTCGGATGTAATTTTATCACCTGTCACATTGAAATTACCACCTGGCTCAGATTGAAATTACCACCTGGCTCATATTGAGGCTACCACCTACCTCAGATTAAAATTACCACCAGTCTCAGATTGAAATTACCACCTGAAGATTCGTTCAGCCGGTATCGTAAACAAAGCAAAATTCAATCTAAAATCTAAGAAATGTAGGAAACGTATAGTCAATCAAAAAAAAATTAAAGAGCAAATAGCATATAATGATTTTCTCTGCGTAGCTTAGATGTGGCACAAGGCCGAAACCATGAGACACCGAATAATGATTGAACTCACGACTCAGTCGTATTCGGTCTATCAAGACAAGCTTGTTAACCATTACAACACGTCGAAGTGTCCAGACAAAAGAATGAAATGTAAAATACACTACCGGAGCCTTCGATATGCCCCATTTAGATTTTTTATCGGATGTCTGACCTTTAGATATTTTTTGTATCATTTCACCCTAAGCAAGGCAAGAAATCCACTAAGACCGAATGTGTTACTGAGGGTGAGATAATATGAGAAAAAAAAACTTAATTATGGAAAGAGAACAATAAAAGAAACAGGAATTAAAAAGACAGAAGACAACTGACATTGTATTTAAATTTTTGAAGAGCCATGTGGACTAGAAAGCAAGAAACCGGAAGCGAGAAATTCGAGAGAAGAAACTGTTAGCATAGAACTTACGGTTACATCGATCCATTTCAATTGTATAATGATGAGACCTATTTGCCAATCTAGTACTGCGCTTAAATTCATAAAGTCTAAGTACTATAGAGGAAAGTTCATGCGTAATCACAGGAACAAGAGAGGGAAACTCCTGCAAAAATCCTACGACATACGGATCTTACTACAATCATCCCGTTTGTTAGGCCATACGGACAAGGTTTTGGTTTAATTTCTAGTGGGAAGTAACACGGATCCCATTTTCCTACTTTTCCAATCTTGGCCTTGAAGACTTTCCACGTTCTTAATGAAGGAATATAAGTCAAAACCATAAGACTGGAACTGCTTCACCCTCTGGTTTTGCTGGAGAGGAACGAATATTCTACAGTAAACACCGTTGTTGATATTTGTTCAATTTTGGTATTATTCCTGCAGCACCCGGTGAGGAACGATCTCACAGTTGTTTGTGATATTACCTTTGCTATTTAAGATAAATGTTGATCTTAATCAACTTTGACAGGCTCCAGCTGAATTCTGCGTGAAACAGGCTACCGCTTAAACGCTGGTGTGCGGTTTGAAAGTTGCGACGTATTAGTGGGCTTATCTTTTGATTAGTGTTGTAATTGAATTCATTTACTGCTCTGTATCTCCCAGTTCGTCTCTTTCTTTTTCGTTTCGTATTATGTTTCGCTTGAATTTCAGTCATTAGAGACACCGACTGATTCGATTGTTTCTCATGACTCATCTAACATTCACCTGGCATAGTCTGGCATAAGGACAGTCTATTGGAATTGGATTTTGAACATAAAAAACTCAATATAGGCACGTCAAGTACCGTTCTATGAGTCGTCGTAACCGGTTTTGTGATAGTGCCCAGCAACCTTGCTTAGAAAGATACCAGAATAATCAAAAACCTATACTGGCAGCAAACAGTATGCATGCGATAGGGAACGAGTTCAGTGATTATACAAAAATATAAAGAGGTGTAAGGCAAGGATGTGTCTTCTCAACAGACCTGTTCAACCTATACAGCGAGAGAGAATTGGAAACACTACCGGGATTTGGGGGCCACAAACTTAACAGCATAAGATACGCAGACGACGCCGTACTGATAGCAGACACAGAAAAGAAATGACAAAATCTCCTCCAGAAGGTAGCGAAGGAGAGTGTGAAGAAGGGACTAAGCATAAACTACAAGAAGACAGAATGCAGGGTCATCATTAAATGTGGGAAGCGGCAGAGGACGGTAAATGCGACACCGAGATCCGTAGACGTATTGGGATGGCCAAGGACGCATTCCAAAAGCTGGGCAGAGTATTGCGAGACAGGAGGATTTCTTTGGTAACAAAGAAAAGAATACTGAGGCTGTTACGTGACATCTGTCCTTCTTTACGGCGGCGAATGTTGGACGATTTTCTCAAAGGATGAAGAAGAGACTCGAGGGTACGGAGATGTGGTTCTACAGAAAGATGCTAAGGATATCATGGACCGAGCGTTTGAGCAATAATGAGGTGGCAGACAAAGAGCAGGCTTATACTTAACTCCAGGAAGAGGCAGCTGAAGTTTCTGAGACTCATATTGAGGAATGAGGGCCTGGATAATCTAATACTCACGGGTCGAATAAAGGAAAGAAAGACAAGGGAAAACAACGCGTGACATACCTGATGGGCTTGAGCAGGTGGACGACAGAACGTGGTCTGGGGGAGGAAGCAGAGAGAAGGAACTTGTTGAGAGCTGCAAGGGATAGAGGGAGGTGGAGAGCCATGATCGCCTACGCCCTGAAAAGACATGACACATAAAAAGAAAAATGAATGTACATCGTGGTGTTAGGTATAACGGCTCGGAATCGGAGAGCGGAGTTCGAATATCAGTCGGGTTCATTATATTCACTTGGGAAGTTATAAATCCATCTCTTCTCCTCCAGCTATGTGTCGAAAAGCAGGATAGGCTAGATTCTATAGCCTTGTTTGGCAAACAGTCTATCTCAGAAAGAAACGGCAGCCTATTGTGGGAACATCTGCCTTGTCAAACATGAATCGAAAGAGACATGATCGCCTAAGCGTGTATCACGTATGGCACTTAACTAACTGTCGAATAAATGTTTTTTATTTTGCCTATGCACAAATACGTTTGGGAAAGCTACGAACCTATCCTTTCTTCCTTCCAGCTATGGGTTAAAGAGTGGTACTTATATCTAGAAAAATCATTGTTATCGCCCCAAAACATTAAATGTAATATTCACTCGCAAAAATAAAGATTTGTTCTTACATGCCAAAATATGCTTCAGCTTTTAGGAACTCATAAAATGTTGATAAACCGTAAAAATCAATCACGGCGTTGGTTTCTGTTATCACTTAGCAGCCCAATGCTTTCGATGCATGGAAAATTTATCTTAAAGTGGTCGATCTTCATAGATCACCACAATACTAAGGCATTGTGCAAGTGTAGGTTAAATTTTTAAAATACCTGATCGAAGCTAATATTAAAGGTTTAATATTACTACAAATTCAGATCGTCCTGAGCTAATAACGTCTTTGTAGTTTGTGACCCGATAATGAGAAATGTCTTCTCTGCTCTGTGTTGAATTATTTCTACATCTACTGATGTCTGTCACAACTTTATCCTTAATTATCAAATGAACTGATGTGTAATTTTTAGAACCCGATTTACATGAGCAATCATCAATATTTGGCCTTAAAAGAACTTTTGTAGACTATATTGCAAGGCAACTCAAATGATCGTAGAAAATAACTTCAAAGTCAAAAGAAAGATCCTTTATTTTGTATTTTAGAACGAACATATTACTATGTCGGTGTTGTACTTGTCGCTTCTATTAAATTTAATTTAATTCAATCTCGTCTGTTTGCCTGTCGTTCTCTGGTTGAACTAAGTAATAACTTCTGATGTATTGAATTCTAATTCCAGTTCACTATTATGTCGTTCACGAAAAACTTGCCTATACGCTTTCATTCCTTTTCACATTCAGCGCCAGTGTCGACTTATAGAATGAAGCTTCTTTTTAAAATACAAACTCAAACAAACTCCTCCTCCATTTGAAATTCGTCCAATTAAGATATTTGGCAGGGACAGTAAAGTTTTAATAAATAAAAACCCAATATGGTCGCCCAAAATTCAGTGGCTGGGAGGTAAGTCATAAATCTAACTATATGTAAAATATGCATTATTAAAGCATTAAAATATAGTGATATCATTTATCCACTTTTTCACTTTTCAGGGATTCAGTTATCCGCGGTCAGCTCCAGAAATAAACATTTTCTTAGTTTTACTTAACAATGACAATGTAGAGAATATACCAAAATGATTTCGTTTAGTGAAAAGGTGAAACTTCTTAATGAAAGGGAAGTTATAGGCTGAGGTTGGCAAACTCTACGGTAACAACACTCCTGTCATACATCTTTTTTAAATCATTTCCCATTAAACAAGAGGATAATGCCACTAAGAGGAGAGGGGCTACTGGGGATGGAAGAGAATGATAAAACCTTATTGAGGAAAAAGAACAATAAAAGAACAGGGTTCGGTGAGGCAGAAGAAGGTGAATTGTTGAAGGTGCATTGAGATAATGAATGATGCCTTCCAAAAGTTAAGCAAAGTATTAAGAAACAGGAAAATTTCGTAAGAAACAAAGACTGGAGTACGAAACTGTTGTGTAATATCAGTCCTCTTATATGGCAGTGAATGCTGGACAATCTTCTCACATATGACGCATAGGAAGAAGAGATTTAAGGCAACAGAAATGCGGTTCTACAAAAGGATACTGAGAATATCATGGACTTAGCATGTGAGCAAATGACGAAGATTTGGAGGAAATGGAAACAAAAAAGGATACGCATACTTAACACCAGAAAGATACAGTTGAAATTTCTACGGCGCATAATGAGGATAGAGGGATTGGAAAATTTGGCACACATAGGGCATATTGAAGGCAAGGGAGACGAAGGAAATATATAACATAACGAGGTTGTGTAAATGGTTAAGCAAAGATTAGGAGAGATAGCCAAAAGACAAAATTTAATAAGAGCTACAAAGAATTGGAAAATGTGGAGAGCCATGATCGCTAACATCCTGAAAGGCAATGACTCATAGAAGAAAAGAAGATATCTACAGAAGAATAATTTCTTTTCTCGCACTTCACACCTGTGGAGATCTCTTCGGACTTCATGATTTCCTGTTAACTAATGAACTTCAAAAGTTTAAATGCAAGGTTAATCGATTTCGTTTGTCTTCTTAAGTTTTGTTCTTTTATTGTTTTTCTCCTCAGTAAAGTTTTCGGTTTGGTTTGTTTTGTTTTACAGCAATATCAACACCAAAATGGGTCATTTAATGCCGACAAGATCATTATTGCTGGTAATACTTTTTCTTCAAAAATATATTGCTGGTAATTTTTTTTTTTCAAAGATTTATTGATGGTAATATGTTTTCTTCAAAAATGTACTGATGGTAATTTTTTTTTCAAAGATTTATTGATGGTAATATGTTTTCTTCAAAAATCTATTGCTGGTAAAAAATTTTTTCAAGAATTTATTGCTGGTGATATTTTTTTTCAAAAATGTATTGTTGATAATATTTTTTTTTCAAAAATGTATTGCTGGTAAATTTTATTTTTTTTTTAAGATTTATTGATGGTGATATTTTTTTTTAAATGTATTACTGGTAAATTTTTTTAAAAAACTGTATTACTGGTAGTATTTTTTTTTTCAGAAATGTATTGCTGGTTATAATATATTGCTAGTAACAATTTGTTCTTCAAAAATTCATTGCTGGTAATAATTTTTTCTTAAAAAATTCATTGCTGGTAATAATTTTTTTACAAAAAAGTATTGCTGGTATTAAAACATATTTTTACACTTTCATAGCATTTTGACCCCAGTTTGGGGTTAACTATTTGCCCATAGCTGGGACTCTAACAGGTTCTACCACCTCGGGTTAGGGTGGACTAGCGTTTACTCATTTTCTTTCATTCTCAAAACAATCTCCTTGCATTATAGCATTTCTTGGAGAGATAAGATTAAAAAAAAAGAAGCTAATTTTGATAAATGATAACATGTTAATGGTGTAAACAAATTCAAAGTAATACATAAAGACAGGGGCGGTGTGTACTATTCCCGAACTGGACCCAAGCCAGATTGTGGGATCTGGGCAGTGCTTTGTGAGCCACGCTAATTTATCGACATTTATTTTTGCTATCTCCATCTATATACGTCACCAATTTAACTCAGCACAATTGACTCTTAAAGGATTAAATATTTTCGCATATTTTGGCGTCATTCTAGGCTTGTTTTTTTTTTGTCCAAACCGTGAATTTGTTTTGCAAATAGTAAGTCTCGAAAAAAATACTTTATAAAATTCACTATTTTTTATGCATAATGTTGAATGTGTTAAAATTATTCAACTCTTTTACAATAAAAATCTAAAGTCGGTTTAAAAAATACTGCAAAACATTGTTGATTTATTTTAGATGAAATGATCTATTATGACATGTCTCTAATTTATATTTAGATACATTGTATTTATTTTTAATTTTTCGAGTTGAATTGTTCACCTATATTGAATATGATCCATTATTGTACATAATTAGGTTAGAATAAAATTTGCATTTTATATGAATACTACCTTATCAAATTGAAATGTAGTAGAATGGTGTCCGTTTCTTTTCTCGCACCTCTCTCTTGTGGAACTCTCTTCCGGCTCCATGTTTTCCAGCCAACATTAATCTGTAAAAAATTAAATACAATGTCAGTCGCTCTCTACTATGCTCTCCTGGTTACACGTTTCTTTTACCGTTCATTATTATAGTTTCTGTTCCTAATTTTTGCACACTCAATAACCTCTTGTGTCTTAGTGGCTTCACTGCCTTGCTTGGGGGTGAAACTATTTTTTTTAAAGGTCGAATACTTTCAATCAGTGTTTCTCGAAGTAAACCTTTTTTTTTTTTCGAAAAGTTGAGATGTGCGAAGAAAAAAAGTCTGTAAATCGATCTTCTTAAGGTTTTCACAATTCAAGTTCCGTAGAAGCAGTAAGATAGCGAATTTGGACAAAGGCGTCATGGCAAGAGAAGGGAAGGGGAGATAAACAAGGAAGCTTAATGAGACATAATCAAATCAGCGATCTACAAATCGAATGGCTTGAACGGACGCCATATTGGTTCCGGATGTGATGGGAGAAGTGAAGTGTTAAAATTGTACACCACTGCCAAAAGGATAATCAACCAGGAGGCTAACATTTGCAAACTAAATCACCAATATATATATATATATATATATATATACATATATATATATATATATATATATATATATATATATATATATATATATATATATATATATATCTTGGTGAATTAGTGATTCTTTATACATATATATATATATATATATATATAACTTTATTGCCATATCAACAATTCCGATACTTTTTGATCAAACCTCGCATAAGCATGCTCTCACACACACAAACACACACACACACACACACACATATATATATGTATATATGATTTGGCATATATATATATTGGGTTGGTGCAAAAGTAATGACATTTTTTGACGTTAAAAAATACGTCAAAAACGTCATTATTTTTGCACCAATCTAATATATATATATTTATGTATATTATTTTATACGTTATTTTTATAGATACAAATTTAAGTAAATATCATTTTTTTTTAATTAAACTGTATTAATTACATTTACCGGACTGAATGGTCGAGAAATTTCATAGAAAATGTGTTCTCCGACAGGAATCGAGCCTGTATTCCAATACAGAATCTATCATTTGATCTGGCGTGCTATACCATTTAACCACAGAGAAGCGTCTAATTAGAAAGGTTCAAATTACTGTTTTTAAACACACGATCTTCGACGATTTTTCTCGATCGACCATATCTGCTCAGGAAACGTATGTTAACGTAAATTATGACAGCATATAATGAAATAGATTAAGTCCGACAATTATTTAATATATTATCCTTTTTATACGTTATTTCTGTAGATACATCTTATATGTTTTTTGTATTTATAAAAATAACGTATAAACAGAAAATATATTAAATAATAGTCGGACTTAATTCATATATATATATATAAATATATATATATATAAATTATAACTAATTGTAATACAAGTATTTAGAATACACTGTTACGTTTTTCGAATTTTCATATACTTGTATTCTGATTAGTGGTCATATGTTATGTAACAATGTTTCCCCTAATGAGGGGGTTGGATTTAGTTTTAAATTCTCAAAAAAACTCTTTATTTCTCAATCAACACCATCACTTGATAAGACACCAGAAGTGTTGAAACAAACATTTTTTAATATATATATATATATATATATATATATATATATATATATATATATATATATAAATAAACATAGAAGTCAACACTTAGAGGCGACAGCCTGTTTCATGCTATATGCAATCGTCAAGCCTGACGATTGCATATAGCATGAAACAGACTGTTGCCTCTAAGTGTTGACTTCTATGTTCACTTTTATATTTACACACGCTCTATCTCTATCTATATGATATTGAGTACTTTATTCCATAAATATAGCACACCTTAAGACTATATTTCTTCATATATATATATATATAATAAAAAGGCTTAAACACTAATATTTCATGGTCATAATTTATACCATTGGAATCGTAAATACGATCCAATTCATCAGACCTACAAATTCAAAAAGAAAACAGAAAAAACAACTCCGGAAATAAAAAATAGAATTTAGAGAGAGTGTAAGTATAAGAGTGTGGGACGAATGTTAGAGCTAAAGAGAGGGGTAACAGACGAGAGAAGGTGGGAGATTAAACCTTAACAGAGAGAAGTTTTAGAGAGGTGATTGGAAGAGGTTTAAGTGAGAGAAATATGAATGTCGTCGGATGTCTAATACATTAAAGATACATTTCGTGGTGACATACACACACCATAGACGATCTAATCTTAAAGATCAGAATAAAGATCAGAATATTAGTGTTTAAGCCTTTTTATTATATCCTTACTCTGTCCTGGATTCTATCTTCTTGGAATTTTTTATTCAAAAAATATACATGTATGTGTATGCACCTATGTATATATGTATATATATGTATATATATTTATATATTTTGCATTTGTATGTGTATATTTACCACTAATATTAGCTATATATATATATATATATATATATATATATATATATATATATATATATATATATATATATATATGTATATATATATATATATATGTATACAGAGAGAGAGAGAGAGAGAGAGAGGAGAGAGAGATTGTGTATTAGGGTAGTAAATGCGATCTAATACACGTTTCACTAAAAATGTATAATGGACTTCGCTCGAGTTTTTTTTTTTAAACCTTGTTCTTTTTGTTATATAGGAATAAAGTGTCGCTCTGGACATTGTAGATTGAACGTAGATCGCCAGAGAGCAAACACAGGCGATCGCATTTTGAATTAAGTAGATCACGTGACCATAGAGGAAACTCATACATGGGAATTATTGTGGCGTTTAACTGATTACCATTTCTACACTATCCCCTATTAATATTCGTATTGCTATTCGCTATATTATTCACTATATTAATTCTCTATACTAATCACTATACGGATTACTGTTCTGTGGTTACTATTCGATCAAGTATTATCGAGCAGGTACTATTAGTGCGAGTGTTATTCGAAGGCGTCTGACACCAGTATTGTTCAACGGCGTTACTATAGTTGTATCTGCGATTACAAAGTCTCTACTACAACAAGCATTATGAAAGTGCCAACGAGTATTCGTTGGAATTACAAAAGTGGCAACGAGTGTTCGTTCGCATTACAAAACTTTTATTAGCTTTTAAAATGCATGATAACATACCGAAATCAACACGTAATACAGTCGTAAAGAACATGAATGCTATTCGTTCCTCAGACGGAAGAAAATGCCTAACAATAAAGAAAGTTTTCATAGAAACTAACAAGAATAATTAAAATAATAATAATAAAAAAAATCTTAAGAACATTAACTACAAACACGGCTGCACTATACTGGCGTATTTTTAGGGTACCTCGAGGCGGTGTAATGGTTAACAAGCTAGATCTCTTTCTAAAACAATTACGACGGAGTAGTGAGTTCGATCCTCACTGGGTGCCCCATACTTTTGGCCTTGTGCCACATCTAAGCTACGCTTGGAAAATCTCTATACTTGCCGTATTTGTTAATAAAAAATATATTTACTTCCACAAAAATCTAACAACCATTTTCAGTAGCAGAAGCAGAAGTAAAATTCTTGAAAATGTCTCTGATAAGTATAAACACAATAAAAAAAACCTAGAATAAATTTGTCAGTTATTGTGTAGTACATTATATATCTATATATATGTGTAAGACATATTTATGTAGTAAGTATTCATCCAATTTGACTTTAATCCACAAAGATACTTACACATACACACACACACACATATATATATATATATATATATACACACACACAATGAAATGGACGAAGTCCGACAATTATTTTAATATATTTATTTGTTATACGCTATTTTTATATATACAAATATTTAAATAAATGCTCTGTTTATAATAAACAGTATTAATTACATTTGCCGGCCTGAATGCTCGAGAAAATTTCATACAATATATGTGTCCTCCGACAGGAATCGAACCTGTGTCCTACACAGAATCGTCATATAGATTGGCGTGTTATACCAATTTAGCTACTGAGGCAGCATCTGGTTAGCAAGGACATATATTATGTAATTGTTTATTATAAACAGAACATTTACTTAAATATTTGTATCAGTAAAAATATCGTTTTAAATAAATAAATACAGTGCATATATATATATATATATATATATATATATATATATATATATATATATATATATATATATATATATATATATATATATATATGAAGTGACAAAGATTCGCTAAAAAATGCCCATACATTATGAAAGAATGCCTAATCTTAATAAAAACCGTATTAACTTATATTTGTTTTTAATCCTTTTTACAACCTTCTAAATTTTAGTTAAAATTGTGTTTTTCTCGCGTCAGTGCGGGAACGTAAATTAGTATAGGAACTTTTAGCGTCATTTTTGTGTTGCAAACCGCATCCATAGTGTTGGGACGTATTTTCAAATGAATTAAATTATTTTAGAAATGATTCTTTTTTTAGTTAATCTTGGTAAAAGTTTTTTTTTTGCATCCGTTACTCCAGACCCCACTTATTTAGTTCCACGAAATTCATTTTTGTGTGGTTTAATGTTTACATTACTTAGAACTAAAAATCCTTGTAGAATTTAAATCATCAAATCTTTATGTAAAACATGAGCACCAATTACAGAAAATTTGTTCTGAATCGTCAAATAAAAAATGCAATAAAGCTAATAATTTTTTAAATTATAAATCTTTTAATTGCTTTTATGAACAATATATATTATGGATACTATTGTCTTAAGGAAAAAAAAATGATGATTAATGAATTTTTACAAGAATTGTTTTCATTTTTAAAAAATTTTCTTTATATTAATGTATAAAGATTTAAATCTCTTAAACTTCTGTATTAGTTTGTGCCGATTAGGTTATAATGTTATTAAGTAAAAACTATATTTATTAATCATAAATTGAAAAGATTGCTACAATTCAGCGAACACGGGTATTTAAAAAAAAACATTTTATTTTTTTTTGTGCGTATAAACGTGCCTCTTTTTGTAAATGTGGACGCCCATATACAACATTATCAGAAAATAAGATTGATAACTACAGTAACTTTTTGTCAAATCATATTTCAATAAAAATTTATTTTTTATTTTTCTATCCTTTTGGTAAAACTTATTTACTTTCCAAACATTTTAATGTATTTATAAAAATATGAAACAAGAAGAAAAACATTGATATCATTTTCTCCATGGACTGAAAGTCTTGGAATATTTTGGCAGGAATCAAATATTTGCATCATGGAACTTAATATCCGCCCATTAGGGTTTCTATTTGCATATGACTACGAAATTCTTTGGCTTGAAGCCCAACCCAACCTGTTGGTATAAAAGAGAGGTAAAATGGACGAAGCGAAACGGAAGTCGATGCCATGGGTTCAAAGGGGAAAGAACTGGGAAAAAATTCGATATTTTAGGGATAAACAAATTAACAACTGCGAGAAAGGCACACAAAGAATGCAAGAACAACGATTATTGATGAAAGAACTTATACATCTTACGATTTACATGCGGACTATTGTCCTCATCTTGTTATAACGTTTCGGCCGTTGTGCCGTACGACATTCATCAGAGGTGTATCGACCCGGATAAACTACAGGGAATTCTGTAATGAATTATTTAAATGTACAGAAATAGACTTTTCTCATTCCGTTTTCCATTTTTAGGGATATCGCGTCTAGTTTTTAATACTGTTCGGTTATTTCTTGTTTCAATGCGTATCATCCTGCTCGGCCTAGAGCTTGAACTGACAATTACCACGACACCAAATTCACGAGCCAACCAGCCTTAATCCCCAGAGCTATTGTCCTGTAGGACAATTGAAGGATTTCATTTCAGAATTGACCCGTAGGACAAATGAAGGGTTTCGTTTCAGAAATGGCCCGTAGGACAAATGAAGTGTTTTGTTTCAGAATTGCCCGAAGGACAAATGAAGGGTTTTGTTTCAGAAATGACCCGTAGGACAAATGAAGGGTTTCGTTTCAGAAATGGTCCGTAGGACAAATGAAGGGTTTTGTTTCAGAAATGGCCGGTAGGACAAATGAATGGTTTCGTTTCAGAAATGGCCCGTAGGACAAATGAAGGGTTTTGTTTCAGAAATGACCCGTAGGACAAATGAAGGGTTTCGTTTCAGAAATGGCCCGTAGGACAAATGAAGGGTTTTGTTTCAGAAATGGCCCGTAGGACAAATGAAGGGTTTCGTTTCGGAAATGACCCGTAGGACAAATGAAGGGTTTCGTTTCAGAAATGACCCGTAGGACAAATGAAGGGTTTCGTTTCAGAAATGGCCCGTAGGACAAATGAATGGTTTTGTTTCAGAATTGCCCGAAGGATCGATGAAAATGCAATATATTAGGACAATTCTCTGCATGTAAATCGTGTAAATATTAATAACTTCTCATCCCAGAAATCCAGACTTATTACTTGTACTTCTCGGTCTGAGAGAAGCCGATGAATGTATGTATGTATAGCTGGCCACTTGTATTCGAGGATACCCGTCTAGTAGGGCGGCTAGGCAATCCCCATTGCAGACGCTCGCTCAGGCACATTCGTGTTTGCTCAACACCCACAAAGCCCACCTGTGGTTTATACCTCAACTATGCTGAGCAGACTTTAGTTACAGTTTCTGGGATAGAGCGTGATCAACAATTTGAACAAGGACAGTACGCTCAAGCCCTTGACCACGATGACTTGTGATAGACCTCTCCAGTCCGAAAGTCTCCTTTCTGACAAATCGACCATGGTGAGATTCGAACCCGGGTCTCATGGTCAGAATGCAAACATTCTAACCAGTCGGCTACGTGCCCAAACGATGTGTAGATATTACAATATCACACTGGTTTTGGCTAGAACACGGTTTGCAGCCCTCGCACTATTGTAGACACTCTCATCAGCGATAGAGTCGTTAAAAATTGTATTTAAATCATCGTATGGAAATATGGAAAAATACAGAAAGGAAATATGTCCTCTGAAAGTGATTTAGTATATTTGAGAGCCGTACCCACTGGAGAAAAAAAATCTAGTAACGTAGACTATGTCAGGAAAGAGAATAGCGTATATTACTCTCACTGGGATGAGGTCCATATAACAACTCTGGAGGGTGTGATAAATTGGACGAATCGGCAGAAATGAAGGCAGTCGAATGTGAATCTTTGGAATCCACCATGCACTTTTAGAAATCTACCAATTCTTTGTGCAATGAATAATGCTGATATATTTGGTCTGGTGTCCCGGATATAGATCTCGAGATTATTCACAAAATTCAAAGAATGGTCTGTTGTGTTACAGATTCTGACCTTGCATCTCAGCTTTAGTTGTTATCTTATCGTCATGAAGTGGCTTCCCTCTGTCTTTTTATGTAGACTTTTATGGCAGTTGTTCTGATGAGCTTTCTTCCTTGGCACCTAGACCACATGAATTTAAGCGCACTACTAGATTGGCGATTAGGTCTCATAGTATTACTGTTAAACTATTTAGAGCACTCTTTCCCCATTACATGTTCAAGCAAATTCAGGTGTCTCTGATCCTGGGTATAACTATCTTTTTTGTTTTCATTTTTCTTAAATACTCCGTCCGTGGAATTCTCAGCATCCTTCTGTAGAACCAAATCTCCGTTGCTTTTAATCTCATCTTCGTCTATAAGGAATTTGTTCAGCATTCACTGACATATAGTTTGGTATTATATAATAGTTCAGCACCCTTTTCTTTGTTACTAATGGAATTTTCCTGTTTCTGGGGACTGCGGCATGGCCCTCTTTATTGATATTAAATAGGAATCCCAATCTTAAAATTATTAAAAATTTCTTTCATTTCTTTCGTCCTTTCCTTCTATTTCTGAAAAATATTTCCTTGATCGTCTTTTGAAGTGGGTCAATGGTTGAATTGTTAATTTCATATGTAGCATTCAACGATTGTTAATTTCATGTGTTGCGTTCAACGACTGGATGCGTCCCTATACTAACTGGTCAAAAAGATCATAATTGCCGCATCGAGAAGATGTGAATACGTTTATTTCTTTCTCTGTGGACTGGCTCTCTCATAAGTTCGTCTCCCGATCTTCCAGAGATGGAAAGTTGAAATCTTCCGGGATAATCAGGAACTCCAGGACCAGAATATCCTATATCTTCCGTGAATAAAAGCAAAGAGCTTTTAGGATGATAACCAATTTCATAAACTACGTTGAATGACCGAAATACTACTACTACTACATATGAAGGGAAACGTCTCAACCCAGACAGTACACGCGCCAGTCTATAGTACATTGATTTGCTCACTGGTAAGGCGCACAAGTGTGTTCGTGGAGCGTTACAATTTTCGTACGCTTCATTGGACCAACGTTCATCGTAGATGATGGCCGTAGAACAACTAATGGACAGTGGAGACAATAGCGTGATAAGAATTTGATGCAATCATGGATGACGAATATTTTCAAGGCTAAAGAAATTTCATCACCCCCCACAAAAAAAAACATAGATTCATATTACCTCACACCATTGCAAATGACCTCATGTGAGGAAAATATAGAAATCGATAATACCCTATCACTCAAGTAGGTCTAAAACTGACCGTAATGTGAATGAAAAGAAACTAAAGAGTTTTTTTTTCAATTAATTTGCACAAGGATGTACATCTTTATTATATTAAAATAAGCATAAGTTTACATCTTGTGTTTGTTCTCTATACGTTGTTTGTATTATTCTCTAACTGGTTAGAAAATCCCTTTTTTTTTCTTTTAAGTGAACGGCGTTCGCAGCCATGTTTGATTTTTGTCGAAAGATAAAATTCGTAATAGGACGCATCTATTGCTATTCCAATGCATGTTCGGTTTTTGGTGTAGCATTTTCCATCCTCTCTTAAAAGACTTTCCTGATATTTAAAATTCCTGACTTGCTTGACAACTCTAATTCATATTGCGCATCTTGGGCTTTTTTTTACTTCTTGTTGACAACTAACATTATGTCTTCGCAGTTTGTCGGTGAAGAAAGCGAGATATTAATTAAACCAAATTCATTTTCGATGGCAATTAGATCCCTACAGTCAATGAAAAGAAAGTTAAGTGCCTCTGACATTATAAAACCCACTTCTGCTTACCGATCATTATCGCTGGAGGGATGCGTTGAAAAAGCTGAAAGATGGTATTTATGTTCTGCTAATATGTCCTCATTGGCGAAGATAAGCTGTGGCGTGTATATTCTTCTATGTGCCATATCCCTTTTGAAACATTGGTGATCATGGCCCTCCACAATGTCCTGTCCTCTTGTTATCTCTCCTAAACCTTGTTCCGCGATTCAATTACTCAAGATCGCTAGGTACGTTATGCGCTATTTTCTCATGTTCCTCTTGCCATCAATAAGTTCTGTGAGCGTCAAATTTTCCAAGCCTTCTTTTCTCATTATGTTTCAAAGAAATTTCAACTGTATTTGTCTGATGTTAAGCGAAAGGGTCCTTTTTGTTTCTATCTTCTCTAAATCTTCGTCATTTTGGTTAGTTTTATTTCGACTCTTCGGAAAACCTTCGGAAAAATGAAGACGAAAATAGAATTGTCAAACAAGGATTCATCTATCAAGTCACAAAGGCAGACTTGATTCGGGGAAATTTAATCTCTTTTGTACTCATAATGTTAATAACAATAAAATCAAAATTGCTATATCATATCCAATTGTCAACATAGCCGCAAATGTTGGACAATTTCCTCACAGATGAAGAAGACAGAGAAGCGAGAAAGATGTTATTCTACAGAAGGATGCTGAGAATACCATAGACAGATCATATGAGCAACGAGGAAGTCTTAAAGAAAATGAAAACAAAAAGGTTATAATTAAATTCGGGCGTAATAAGGAAAAGATGCCCAAAGAATTTGACACTCGCAGAATGCGTGAATGGATGGCAGAGTGGGAACTTTTTAACGTTGCTTAGAGATAAAACGAACGTGAAGTTGGGGACAGCCATGATCGCTTACACCCCTCCTGAAGGGATACGTGACTTAAAAAAAGGATATAATATGGATTTTCTGAAAAATAGTGGAAAAACAAATTGATAAACAAATCTAGACGGTTGAAATTTGCCAAAAAATAACGAACACTGATCACAGACAGAACAAGTCCAGATTTGAACTGTTTGTTTATAATCGAATACGGTGGGTGAGGAGAAGAAAAAAGGAACGCCATTATCCAGAGGACGTTATTCCATCTATTAAGTGAAGGCAGTGTTATGGTCGGGGTTTGGCTGTTTCTCTTCTAAACGTTTAACAGATATCTGCTTGATACACGACCTAACGGACAGTAGACAGTATAATCAGATCCAGATTATACATCCAGAACAAAATTGTCTTCGGCTTCTGGCTGTGGATTTTGTTTTCAAGAAAGTAATGAACCAAAACGCCTTTCTAATCTGTGGAGAACTTACTTGGAAACAAAGAATAGTGCATACATACATACATACATACATACATACATACATATATATATATATATATATATATATATATATATATATATATATATATATATATTATTCTTGGATTATTTTCGGACTTATTCAAAATGATTTTCTCCATCTCTAACCTTTTAACTCTCTGACCTGCTGTAACAAATTGCCTTACACGTTTCACACACGATATCATTTTCAAGTCTTTTTTCATTGCTCTTTGGACTGTCATAGATGAAACTCCTCTCTCGCGTTTCAAACGTCTTATGAATTGAATTGGATCTTTTCTAATTAATCTCTAAGCTTAAATGATAGCCCCTCTTGCTGTTGTGACCTCCTGATCCAGTTTTCCTCTGTTCTCACTTTTTTAAAAAACTTATTCACCGTTCTCTTGATGGTTCTTGAATGGTCTTTGAAGATGGAAGCCAGAATATGAATGTTGGTATCAATACTGAAGACCTGAATGACGTTTTTCCACTTACCAAGTTAGAAAGAAAGACATAGAGTGGCTAACACAAAACGATTTTGAATATATTAACTTCCTAGCTGAATAACTGAAAGGGTTTTTCAGTGATTCTTATCAAAATGGTATCAAGATGGTTAAACGCCTTATCTAAAAACCTGAAAAAAATGATACTCAATAAGTTTGAGATGAGAAATTATGCGCACTATTTATATTATTCAAACTATTGTCCTCATCTTTGTTACCATATTTATC
>OZ010601.1:5170987-5305987 GCA_963932145.1 Acanthosepion lycidas
AGTGTTGATAGCAGACATATATAAAGGAAACTACAAGAACTCCTATAGAAGGAAATGAAAGAATGTGAGAAGTAAGAAGTAAACATCAGTTGTAAGAAGATGGAATGCATAGTTGTTAGCTAAAAGGGCTAAAAAGACAAGGATGTGTCTTCTCATTGGATGAGGCAATTCTGAGAGAATTACAAGTTTTAACAACATAATATATGCAGATGAGATAGTGTTGATAGCAGACATATATAAAGGAAACTACAAGAACTCCTATAGAAGGAAATGAAAGAATGTGAGAAGTAAGAAGTAAACATCAGTTGTAAGAAGATGGAATGCATAGTTGTTAGCTAAAAGGGCTAAAAAGACAAGGATATGTCTTCTCATTGGATGAGACAATTCTGAGAGAATTACAAGTTTTAACAACATAATATATGCAGATGAGATAGTGTTGATAGCAGACATATATAAAGGAAACTACAAGAACTCCTATAGAAGGAAATGAAAGAATGTGAGAAGAAAGAAGTAAACATCAGTTGTAAGAAGATGGAATGCATAGTTGTTAGCTAAAAGGGCTAAAAAGACAAGGATATGTCTTCTCATTGGATGAGACAATTCTGAGAGAATTACAAGTTTTAACAACATAATATATGCAGATGAGATAGTGTTGATAGCAGACATATATAAAGGAAACTACAAGAACTCCTATAGAAGGAAATGAAAGAATGTGAGAAGAAAGAAGTAAACATCAGTTGTAAGAAGATGGAATGCATAGTTGTTAGCTAAAAGGGCTAAAAAGACAAGGATGTGTCTTCTCATTGGATGAGGCAATTCTGAGAGAATTACAAGTTTAACAACATAATATATGCAGATGAGATAGTGTTGATAGCAGACATATATAAAGGAAACTACAAGAACTCCTATAGAAGGAAATGAAAGAATGTGAGAAGAAAGAAGTAAACATCAGTTGTAAGAAGATGGAATGCATAGTTGTTAGCTAAAAGGGCTAAAAAGACAAGGATATGTCTTCTCATTGGATGAGACAATTCTGAGAGAATTACAAGTTTTAACAACATAATATATGCAGATGAGATAGTGTTGATAGCAGACATATATAAAGGAAACTACAAGAACTCCTATAGAAGGAAATGAAAGAATGTGAGAAGTAAGAAGTAAACATCAGTTGTAAGAAGATGGAATGCATAGTTGTTAGCTAAAAGGGCTAAAAAGACAAGGATGTGTCTTCTCATTGGATGAGGCAATTCTGAGAGAATTACAAGTTTTAACAACATAATATATGCAGATGAGATAGTGTTGATAGCAGACATATATAAAGGAAACTACAAGAACTCCTATAGAAGGAAATGAAAGAATGTGAGAAGAAAGAAGTAAACATCAGTTGTAAGAAGATGGAATGCATAGTTGTTAGCTAAAAGGGCTAAAAAGACAAGGATATGTCTTCTCATTGGATGAGACAATTCTGAGAGAATTACAAGTTTTAACAACATAATATATGCAGATGAGATAGTGTTGAGAGCAGACATATATAAAGGAAACTACAAGAACTCCTATAGAAGGAAATGAAAGAATGTGAAAAGAAAGAAGTAAACATCAGTTGTAAGAAGATGGAATGCATAGTTGTTAGCTAAAAGGGCTAAAAAGACAAGGATATGTCTTCTCATTGGATGAGACAATTCTGAGAGAATTACAAGTTTTAACAACATAATATATGCAGATGAGATAGTGTTGAGAGCAGACATATATAAAGGAAACTACAAGAACTCCTATAGAAGGAAATGAAAGAATGTGAAAAGAAAGAAGTAAACATCAGTTGTAAGAAGATGGAATGCATAGTTGTTAGCTAAAAGGGCTAAAAAGACAAGGATATGTCTTCTCATTGGATGAGACAATTCTGAGAGAATTACAAGTTTTAACAACATAGTATATGCAGATGAGATAGTGTTGATAGCAGACATATATAAAGGAAACTACAAGAACTCCTATAGAATGAAATGAAAGAATGTGAGAAGTAAGAAGTAAACATCAGTTGTAAGAAGATGGAATGCATAGTTGTTAGCTAAAAGGGCTAAAAAGACAAGGATATGTCTTCTCATTGGATGAGACAATTCTGAGAGAATTACACGTTTTAACAACATAATATATGCAGATGAGATAGTGTTGATAGCAGACATATATAAAGGAAACTACAAGAACTCCTATAGAAGGAAATGAAAGAATGTGAAAAGAAAGAAGTAAACATCAGTTGTAAGAAGATGGAATGCATAGTTGTTAGCTAAAAGGGCTAAAAAGACAAGGATATGTCTTCTCATTGGTTGAGACAATTCTGAGAGAATTACAAGTTTTAAAAACATAATATATGCAGATGAGATAGTGTTGATAGCAGACATATATAAAGGAAACTACAAGAACTCCTATAGAAGGAAATGAAAGAATGTGAGAAGAAAGAAGTAAACATCAGTTGTAAGAGGATGGAATGCATAGTTGTTAGCTAAAAGGGCTAAAAAGACAAGGATATGTCTTCTCATTGGATGAGGCAATTATGAGAGAATTACAAGTTTTAACAACATAATATATGCAGATGAGATAGTGTTGATAGCAGACATATATAAAGGAAACTACAAGAACTCCTATAGAAGGAAATGAAAGAATGTGAGAAGAAAGAAGTAAACATCAATTGTAAGAAGATGGAATGCATAGTTGTTAGTTAAAAGGGCTAAAAAGACAAGGATATGTCTTCTCATTGGATGAGGCAATTCTGAGAGAATTACAAGTTTTAACAACATAATATATGCAGATGAGATAGTGTTGATAGCAGACATATATAAAGGAAACTACAAGAACTCCTATAGAAGGAAATGAAAGAATGTGAGAAGAAAGAAGTAAACATCAGTTGTAAGAAGATGGAATGCATAGTTGTTAGCTAAAAGGGCTAAAAAGACAAGGATGTGTCTTCTCATTGGATGAGGCAATTCTGAGAGAATTACAAGTTTAACAACATAATATATGCAGATGAGATAGTGTTGATAGCAGACATATATAAAGGAAACTACAAGAACTCCTATAGAAGGAAATGAAAGAATGTGAGAAGAAAGAAGTAAACATCAGTTGTAAGAAGATGGAATGCATAGTTGTTAGCTAAAAGGGCTAAAAAGACAAGGATATGTCTTCTCATTGGATGAGACAATTCTGAGAGAATTACAAGTTTTAACAACATAATATATGCAGATGAGATAGTGTTGATAGCAGACATATATAAAGGAAACTACAAGAACTCCTATAGAAGGAAATGAAAGAATGTGAGAAGTAAGAAGTAAACATCAGTTGTAAGAAGATGGAATGCATAGTTGTTAGCTAAAAGGGCTAAAAAGACAAGGATGTGTCTTCTCATTGGATGAGGCAATTCTGAGAGAATTACAAGTTTTAACAACATAATATATGCAGATGAGATAGTGTTGATAGCAGACATATATAAAGGAAACTACAAGAACTCCTATAGAAGGAAATGAAAGAATGTGAGAAGAAAGAAGTAAACATCAGTTGTAAGAAGATGGAATGCATAGTTGTTAGCTAAAAGGG
Organism: Acanthosepion lycidas; assembly: GCA_963932145.1. Classification (NCBI taxonomy): domain Eukaryota; kingdom Metazoa; phylum Mollusca; class Cephalopoda; order Sepiida; family Sepiidae; genus Acanthosepion; species Acanthosepion lycidas. Next base: position 5,174,570 of record OZ010601.1, read on the forward strand.
CTAAAAAGACAAGGATATGTCTTCTCATTGGATGAGACAATTCTGAGAGAATTACAAGTTTTAACAACATAATATATGCAGATGAGATAGTGTTGAGAGCAGACATATATAAAGGAAACTACAAGAACTCCTATAGAAGGAAATGAAAGAATGTGAAAAGAAAGAAGTAAACATCAGTTGTAAGAAGATGGAATGCATAGTTGTTAGCTAAAAGGGCTAAAAAGACAAGGATATGTCTTCTCATTGGATGAGACAATTCTGAGAGAATTACAAGTTTTAACAACATAATATATGCAGATGAGATAGTGTTGAGAGCAGACATATATAAAGGAAACTACAAGAACTCCTATAGAAGGAAATGAAAGAATGTGAAAAGAAAGAAGTAAACATCAGTTGTAAGAAGATGGAATGCATAGTTGTTAGCTAAAAGGGCTAAAAAGACAAGGATATGTCTTCTCATTGGATGAGACAATTCTGAGAGAATTACAAGTTTTAACAACATAGTATATGCAGATGAGATAGTGTTGATAGCAGACATATATAAAGGAAACTACAAGAACTCCTATAGAATGAAATGAAAGAATGTGAGAAGTAAGAAGTAAACATCAGTTGTAAGAAGATGGAATGCATAGTTGTTAGCTAAAAGGGCTAAAAAGACAAGGATATGTCTTCTCATTGGATGAGACAATTCTGAGAGAATTACACGTTTTAACAACATAATATATGCAGATGAGATAGTGTTGATAGCAGACATATATAAAGGAAACTACAAGAACTCCTATAGAAGGAAATGAAAGAATGTGAAAAGAAAGAAGTAAACATCAGTTGTAAGAAGATGGAATGCATAGTTGTTAGCTAAAAGGGCTAAAAAGACAAGGATATGTCTTCTCATTGGTTGAGACAATTCTGAGAGAATTACAAGTTTTAACAACATAATATATGCAGATGAGATAGTGTTGATAGCAGACATATATAAAGGAAACTACAAGAACTCCTATAGAAGGAAATAAAAGAATGTGAGAAGAAAGAAGTAAACATCAGTTGTAAGAGGATGGAATGCATAGTTGTTAGCTAAAAGGGCTAAAAAGACAAGGATATGTCTTCTCATTGGATGAGGCAATTATGAGAGAATTACAAGTTTTAACAACATAATATATGCAGATGAGATAGTGTTGATAGCAGACATATATAAAGGAAACTACAAGAACTCCTATAGAAGGAAATGAAAGAATGTGAGAAGAAAGAAGTAAACATCAATTGTAAGAAGATGGAATGCATAGTTGTTAGTTAAAAGGGCTAAAAAGACAAGGATATGTCTTCTCATTGGATGAGGCAATTCTGAGAGAATTACAAGTTTTAACAACATAATATATGCAGATGAGATAGTGTTGATAGCAGACATATATAAAGGAAACTACAAGAACTCCTATAGAAGGAAATGAAAGAATGTGAGAAGAAAGAAGTAAACATCAGTTGTAAGAAGATGGAATGCATAGTTGTTAGCTAAAAGGGCTAAAAAGACAAGGATATGTCTTCTCATTGGATGAGGCAATTTTGAGAGAATTACAAGTTTTAACAACATAATATATGCAGATGAGATAGTGTTGATAGCAGACATATATAAAGGAAACTACAAGAACTCCTATAGAAGGAAATGAAAGAATGTGAGAAGAAAGAAGTAAACATCAGTTGTAAGAAGATGGAATGCATAGTTGTTAGTTAAAAGGGCTAAAAAGACAAGGATATGTCTTCTCATTGGATGAGGCAATTCTGAGAGAATTACAAGTTTTAACAACATAATATATGCAGATGAGATAGTGTTGATAGCAGACATATATAAAGGAAACTACAAGAACTCCTATAGAAGGAAATGAAAGAATGTGAGAAGAAAGAAGTAAACATCAGTTGTAAGAAGATGGAATGCATAGTTGTTAGCTAAAAGGGCTAAAAAGACAAGGATATGTCTTCTCATTGGATGAGGCAATTTTGAGAGAATTACAAGTTTTAACAACATAATATATGCAGATGAGATAGTGTTGATAGCAGACATATATAAAGGAAACTACAAGAACTCCTATAGAAGGAAATGAAAGAATGTGAGAAGAAAGAAGTAAACATCAGTTGTAAGAAGATGGAATGCATAGTTGTTAGTTAAAAGGGCTAAAAAGACAAGGTTATGTCTTCTCATTGGATGAGGCAATTCTGAGAGAATTACAAGTTTTAACAACATAATATATGCAGATGAGATAGTGTTGATAGCAGACATATATAAAGGAAACTACAAGAACTCCTATAGAAGGAAATGAAAGAATGTGAGAAGAAAGAAGTAAACATCAGTTGTAAGAAGATGGAATGCATAGTTGTTAGTTAAAAGGGCTAAAAAGACAAGGATATGTCTTCTCATTGGATGAGGCAATTTTGAGAGAATTACAAGTTTTAACAACATAATATATGCAGATGAGATAGTGTTGATAGCAGACATATATAAAGGAAACTACAAGAACTCCTATAGAAGGAAATGAAAGAATGTGAGAAGAAAGAAGTAAACATCAGTTGTAAGAAGATGGAATGCATAGTTGTTAGTTAAAAGGGCTAAAAAGACAAGGATATGTCTTCTCATTGGATGAGGCAATTCTGAGAGAATTACAAGTTTTAACAACATAATATATGCAGATGAGATAGTGTTGATAGCAGACATATATAAAGGAAACTACAAGAACTCCTATAGAAGGAAATGAAAGAATGTGAGAAGTAAGAAGTAAACATCAGTTGTAAGAAGATGGAATGCATAGTTGTTAGCTAAAAGGGCTAAAAAGACAAGGATATGTCTTCTCATTGGATGAGGCAATTCTGAGAGAATTACAAGTTTTAACAACATAATATATGCAGATGAGATAGTGTTGATAGCAGACATATATAAAGGAAACTACAAAAACTCCTATAGAAGGAAATGAAAGAATGTGAGAAGTAAGAAGTAAACATCAGTTGTAAGAAGATGGAATGCATAGTTGTTAGCTAAAAGGGCTAAAAAGACAAGGATATGTCTTCTCATTGGATGAGACAATTCTGAGAGAATTACAAGTTTTAACAACATAATATATGCAGATGAGATAGTGTTGATAGTAGACATATATAAAGGAAACTACAAGAACTCCTATAGAAGGAAATGAAAGAATGTGAGAAGTAAGAAGTAAACATCAGTTGTAAGAAGATGGAATGCATAGTTGTTAGCTAAAAGGGCTAAAAAGACAAGGATATGTCTTCTCATTGGATGAGGCAATTTTGAGAGAATTACAAGTTTTAACAACATAATATATGCAGATGAGATAGTGTTGATAGCAGACATATATAAAGGAAACTACAAGAACTCCTATAGAAGGAAATGAAAGAATGTGAGAAGAAAGAAGTAAACATCAGTTGTAAGAAGATGGAATGCATAGTTGTTAGTTAAAAGGGCTAAAAAGACAAGGATATGTCTTCTCATTGGATGAGGCAATTCTGAGAGAATTACAAGTTTTAACAACATAATATATGCAGATGAGATAGTGTTGATAGCAGACATATATAAAGGAAACTACAAGAACTCCTATAGAAGGAAATGAAAGAATGTGAGAAGAAAGAAGTAAACATCAGTTGTAAGAAGATGGAATGCATAGTTGTTAGCTAAAAGGGCTAAAAAGACAAGGATATGTCTTCTCATTGGATGAGGCAATTTTGAGAGAATTACAAGTTTTAACAACATAATATATGCAGATGAGATAGTGTTGATAGCAGACATATATAAAGGAAACTACAAGAACTCCTATAGAAGGAAATGAAAGAATGTGAGAAGAAAGAAGTAAACATCAGTTGTAAGAAGATGGAATGCATAGTTGTTAGTTAAAAGGGCTAAAAAGACAAGGTTATGTCTTCTCATTGGATGAGGCAATTCTGAGAGAATTACAAGTTTTAACAACATAATATATGCAGATGAGATAGTGTTGATAGCAGACATATATAAAGGAAACTACAAGAACTCCTATAGAAGGAAATGAAAGAATGTGAGAAGAAAGAAGTAAACATCAGTTGTAAGAAGATGGAATGCATAGTTGTTAGTTAAAAGGGCTAAAAAGACAAGGATATGTCTTCTCATTGGATGAGGCAATTTTGAGAGAATTACAAGTTTTAACAACATAATATATGCAGATGAGATAGTGTTGATAGCAGACATATATAAAGGAAACTACAAGAACTCCTATAGAAGGAAATGAAAGAATGTGAGAAGAAAGAAGTAAACATCAGTTGTAAGAAGATGGAATGCATAGTTGTTAGTTAAAAGGGCTAAAAAGACAAGGATATGTCTTCTCATTGGATGAGGCAATTCTGAGAGAATTACAAGTTTTAACAACATAATATATGCAGATGAGATAGTGTTGATAGCAGACATATATAAAGGAAACTACAAGAACTCCTATAGAAGGAAATGAAAGAATGTGAGAAGTAAGAAGTAAACATCAGTTGTAAGAAGATGGAATGCATAGTTGTTAGCTAAAAGGGCTAAAAAGACAAGGATATGTCTTCTCATTGGATGAGGCAATTCTGAGAGAATTACAAGTTTTAACAACATAATATATGCAGATGAGATAGTGTTGATAGCAGACATATATAAAGGAAACTACAAAAACTCCTATAGAAGGAAATGAAAGAATGTGAGAAGTAAGAAGTAAACATCAGTTGTAAGAAGATGGAATGCATAGTTGTTAGCTAAAAGGGCTAAAAAGACAAGGATATGTCTTCTCATTGGATGAGACAATTCTGAGAGAATTACAAGTTTTAACAACATAATATATGCAGATGAGATAGTGTTGATAGTAGACATATATAAAGGAAACTACAAGAACTCCTATAGAAGGAAATGAAAGAATGTGAGAAGTAAGAAGTAAACATCAGTTGTAAGAAGATGGAATGCATAGTTGTTAGCTAAAAGGGCTAAAAAGACAAGGATATGTCTTCTCATTGGATGAGGCAATTCTGAGAGAATTACAAGTTTTAACAACATAATATATGCAGATGAGATAGTGTTGATAGCAGACATATATAAAGGAAACTACAAGAACTCCTATAGAAGGAAATGAAAGAATGTGAGAAGTAAGAAGTAAACATCAGTTGTAAGAAGATGGAATGCATAGTTGTTAGCTAAAAGGGCTAAAAAGACAAGGATATGTCTTCTCATTGGATGAGGCAATTCTGAGAGAATTACAAGTTTTAACAACATAATATATGCAGATGAGATAGTGTTGATAGCAGACATATATAAAGGAAACTACAAGAACTCCTATAGAAGGAAATGAAAGAATGTGAGAAGTAAGAAGTAAACATCAGTTGTAAGAAGATGGAATGCATAGTTGTTAGCTAAAAGGGCTAAAAAGACAAGGATATGTCTTCTCATTGGATGAGACAATTCTGAGAGAATTACAAGTTTTAACAACATAATATATGCAGATGAGATAGTGTTGATAGTAGACATATATAAAGGAAACTACAAGAACTCCTATAGAAGGAAATGAAAGAATGTGAGAAGTAAGAAGTAAACATCAGTTGTAAGAAGATGGAATGCATAGTTGTTAGCTAAAAGGGCTAAAAAGACAAGGATATGTCTTCTCATTGGATGAGGCAATTCTGAGAGAATTACAAGTTTTAACAACATAATATATGCAGATGAGATAGTGTTGATAGCAGACATATATAAAGGAAACTACAAGAACTCCTATAGAAGGAAATGAAAGAATGTGAGAAGTAAGAAGTAAACATCAGTTGTAAGAAGATGGAATGCATAGTTGTTAGCTAAAAGGGCTAAAAAGACAAGGATATGTCTTCTCATTGGATGAGGCAATTCTGAGAGAATTACAAGTTTTAACAACATAATATATGCAGATGAGATAGTGTTGATAGCAGACATATATAAAGGAAACTACAAGAACTCCTATAGAAGGAAATGAAAGAATGTGAGAAGTAAGAAGTAAACATCAGTTGTAAGAAGATGGAATGCATAGTTGTTAGCTAAAAGGGCTAAAAAGACAAGGATATGTCTTCTCATTGGATGAGGCAATTCTGAGAGAATTACAAGTTTTAACAACATAATATATGCAGATGAGATAGTGTTGATAGCAGACATATATAAAGGAAACTACAAAAACTCCTATGGAAGGAAATGAAAGAATGTGAGAAGAAAGAAGTAAACATCAGTTGTAAGAAGATGGAATGCATAGTTGTTAGTTAAAAGGGCTAAAAAGACAAGGATATGTCTTCTCATTGGATGAGGCAATTCTGAGAGAATTACAAGTTTTAACAACATAATATATGCAGATGAGATAGTGTTGATAGCAGACATATATAAAGGAAACTACAAGAACTCCTATAGAAGGAAATGAAAGAATGTGAGAAGTAAGAAGTAAACATCAGTTGTAAGAAGATGGAATGCATAGTTGTTAGCTAAAAGGGCTAAAAAGACAAGGTTATGTCTTCTCATTGGATGAGGCAATTCTGAGAGAATTACAAGTTTTAACAACATAATATATGCAGATGAGATAGTGTTGATAGCAGACATATATAAAGGAAACTACAAGAACTCCTATAGAAGGAAATGAAAGAATGTGAGAAGAAAGAAGTAAACATCAGTTGTAAGAAGATGGAATGCATAGTTGTTAGTTAAAAGGGCTAAAAAGACAAGGATATGTCTTCTCATTGGATGAGGCAATTTTGAGAGAATTACAAGTTTTAACAACATAATATATGCAGATGAGATAGTGTTGATAGCAGACATATATAAAGGAAACTACAAGAACTCCTATAGAAGGAAATGAAAGAATGTGAGAAGAAAGAAGTAAACATCAGTTGTAAGAAGATGGAATGCATAGTTGTTAGTTAAAAGGGCTAAAAAGACAAGGATATGTCTTCTCATTGGATGAGGCAATTTTGAGAGAATTACAAGTTTTAACAACATAATATATGCAGATGAGATAGTGTTGATAGCAGACATATATAAAGGAAACTACAAGAACTCCTATAGAAGGAAATGAAAGAATGTGAGAAGTAAGAAGTAAACATCAGTTGTAAGAAGATGGAATGCATAGTTGTTAGCTAAAAGGGCTAAAAAGACAAGGATATGTCTTCTCATTGGATGAGGCAATTCTGAGAGAATTACAAGTTTTAACAACATAATATATGCAGATGAGATAGTGTTGATAGCAGACATATATAAAGGAAACTACAAAAACTCCTATGGAAGGAAATGAAAGAATGTGAGAAGAAAGAAGTAAACATCAGTTGTAAGAAGATGGAATGCATAGTTGTTAGTTAAAAGGGCTAAAAAGACAAGGATATGTCTTCTCATTGGATGAGGCAATTCTGAGAGAATTACAAGTTTTAACAACATAATATATGCAGATGAGATAGTGTTGATAGCAGACATATATAAAGGAAACTACAAGAACTCCTATAGAAGGAAATGAAAGAATGTGAGAAGTAAGAAGTAAACATCAGTTGTAAGAAGATGGAATGCATAGTTTTTAGCTAAAAGGGCTAAAAAGACAAGGTTATGTCTTCTCATTGGATGAGGCAATTCTGAGAGAATTACAAGTTTTAACAACATAATATATGCAGATGAGATAGTGTTGATAGCAGACATATATAAAGGAAACTACAAGAACTCCTATAGAAGGAAATGAAAGAATGTGAGAAGAAAGAAGTAAACATCAGTTGTAAGAAGATGGAATGCATAGTTGTTAGTTAAAAGGGCTAAAAAGACAAGGATATGTCTTCTCATTGGATGAGGCAATTTTGAGAGAATTACAAGTTTTAACAACATAATATATGCAGATGAGATAGTGTTGATAGCAGACATATATAAAGGAAACTACAAGAACTCCTATAGAAGGAAATGAAAGAATGTGAGAAGAAAGAAGTAAACATCAGTTGTAAGAAGATGGAATGCATAGTTGTTAGTTAAAAGGGCTAAAAAGACAAGGATATGTCTTCTCATTGGATGAGGCAATTCTGAGAGAATTACAAGTTTTAACAACATAATATATGCAGATGAGATAGTGTTGATAGCAGACATATATAAAGGAAACTACAAGAACTCCTATAGAAGGAAATGAAAGAATGTGAGAAGAAAGAAGTAAACATCAGTTGTAAGAAGATGGAATGCATAGTTGTTAGCTAAAAGGGCTAAAAAGACAAGGATATGTCTTCTCATTGGATGAGGCAATTCTGAGAGAATTACAAGTTTTAACAACATAATATATGCAGATGAGATAGTGTTGATAGCAGACATATATAAAGGAAACTACAAGAACTCCTATAGAAGGAAATGAAAGAATGTGAGAAGAAAGAAGTAAACATCAGTTGTAAGAAGATGGAATGCATAGTTGTTAGTTAAAAGGGCTAAAAAGACAAGGATATGTCTTCTCATTGGATGAGGCAATTTTGAGAGAATTACAAGTTTTAACAACATAATATATGCAGATGAGATAGTGTTGATAGCAGACATATATAAAGGAAACTACAAGAACTCCTATAGAAGGAAATGAAAGAATGTGAGAAGAAAGAAGTAAACATCAGTTGTAAGAAGATGGAATGCATAGTTGTTAGCTAAAAGGGCTAAAAAGACAAGGATATGTCTTCTCATTGGATGAGGCAATTCTGAGAGAATTACAAGTTTTAAAAACATAATATATGCAGATGAGATAGTGTTGATAGCAGACATATATAAAGGAAACTACAAGAACTCCTATAGAAGGAAATGAAAGAATGTGAGAAGTAAGAAGTAAACATCAGTTGTAAGAAGATGGAATGCATAGTTGTTAGCTAAAAGGGCTAAAAAGACAAGGATATGTCTTCTCATTGGATGAGGCAATTCTGAGAGAATTACAAGTTTTAACAACATAATATATGCAGATGAGATAGTGTTGATAGCAGACATATATAAAGGAAACTACAAGAACTCCTATAGAAGGAAATGAAAGAATGTGAGAAGTAAGAAGTAAACATCAGTTGTAAGAAGATGGAATGCATAGTTGTTAGCTAAAAGGGCTAAAAAGACAAGGATATGTCTTCTCATTGGATGAGGCAATTCTGAGAGAATTACAAGTTTTAACAACATAATATATGCAGATGAGATAGTGTTGATAGCAGACATATATAAAGGAAACTACAAGAACTCCTATAGAAGGAAATGAAAGAATGTGAGAAGTAAGAAGTAAACATCAGTTGTAAGAAGATGGAATGCATAGTTGTTAGCTAAAAGGGCTAAAAAGACAAGGATATGTCTTCTCATTGGATGAGGCAATTCTGAGAGAATTACAAGTTTTAAAAACATAATATATGCAGATGAGATAGTGTTGATAGCAGACATATATAAAGGAAACTACAAGAACTCCTATAGAAGGAAATGAAAGAATGTGAGAAGTAAGAAGTAAACATCAGTTGTAAGAAGATGGAATGCATAGTTGTTAGCTAAAAGGGCTAAAAAGACAAGGATATGTCTTCTCATTGGATGAGGCAATTCTGAGAGAATTACAAGTTTTAACAACATAATATATGCAGATGAGATAGTGTTGATAGCAGACATATATAAAGGAAACTACAAGAACTCCTATAGAAGGAAATGAAAGAATGTGAGAAGAAAGAAGTAAACATCAGTTGTAAGAAGATGGAATGCATAGTTGTTAGCTAAAAGGGCTAAAAAGACAAGGATATGTCTTCTCATTGGATGAGGCAATTCTGAGAGAATTACAAGTTTTAACAACATAATATATGCAGATGAGATAGTGTTGATAGCAGACATATATAAAGGAAACTACAAGAACTCCTATAGAAGGAAATGAAAGAATGTGAGAAGAAAGAAGTAAACATCAGTTGTAAGAAGATGGAATGCATAGTTGTTAGTTAAAAGGGCTAAAAAGACAAGGATATGTCTTCTCATTGGATGAGGCAATTTTGAGAGAATTACAAGTTTTAACAACATAATATATGCAGATGAGATAGTGTTGATAGCAGACATATATAAAGGAAACTACAAGAACTCCTATAGAAGGAAATGAAAGAATGTGAGAAGAAAGAAGTAAACATCAGTTGTAAGAAGATGGAATGCATAGTTGTTAGCTAAAAGGGCTAAAAAGACAAGGATATGTCTTCTCATTGGATGAGGCAATTCTGAGAGAATTACAAGTTTTAAAAACATAATATATGCAGATGAGATAGTGTTGATAGCAGACATATATAAAGGAAACTACAAGAACTCCTATAGAAGGAAATGAAAGAATGTGAGAAGTAAGAAGTAAACATCAGTTGTAAGAAGATGGAATGCATAGTTGTTAGCTAAAAGGGCTAAAAAGACAAGGATATGTCTTCTCATTGGATGAGGCAATTCTGAGAGAATTACAAGTTTTAACAACATAATATATGCAGATGAGATAGTGTTGATAGCAGACATATATAAAGGAAACTACAAGAACTCCTATAGAAGGAAATGAAAGAATGTGAGAAGTAAGAAGTAAACATCAGTTGTAAGAAGATGGAATGCATAGTTGTTAGCTAAAAGGGCTAAAAAGACAAGGATATGTCTTCTCATTGGATGAGGCAATTCTGAGAGAATTACAAGTTTTAAAAACATAATATATGCAGATGAGATAGTGTTGATAGCAGACATATATAAAGGAAACTACAAGAACTCCTATAGAAGGAAATGAAAGAATGTGAGAAGTAAGAAGTAAACATCAGTTGTAAGAAGATGGAATGCATAGTTGTTAGCTAAAAGGGCTAAAAAGACAAGGATATGTCTTCTCATTGGATGAGGCAATTCTGAGAGAATTACAAGTTTTAACAACATAATATATGCAGATGAGATAGTGTTGATAGCAGACATATATAAAGGAAACTACAAGAACTCCTATAGAAGGAAATGAAAGAATGTGAGAAGAAAGAAGTAAACATCAGTTGTAAGAAGATGGAATGCATAGTTGTTAGCTAAAAGGGCTAAAAAGACAAGGATATGTCTTCTCATTGGATGAGGCAATTCTGAGAGAATTACAAGTTTTAACAACATAATATATGCAGATGAGATAGTGTTGATAGCAGACATATATAAAGGAAACTACAAGAACTCCTATAGAAGGAAATGAAAGAATGTGAGAAGAAAGAAGTAAACATCAGTTGTAAGAAGATGGAATGCATAGTTGTTAGTTAAAAGGGCTAAAAAGACAAGGATATGTCTTCTCATTGGATGAGGCAATTTTGAGAGAATTACAAGTTTTAACAACATAATATATGCAGATGAGATAGTGTTGATAGCAGACATATATAAAGGAAACTACAAGAACTCCTATAGAAGGAAATGAAAGAATGTGAGAAGAAAGAAGTAAACATCAGTTGTAAGAAGATGGAATGCATAGTTGTTAGCTAAAAGGGCTAAAAAGACAAGGATATGTCTTCTCATTGGATGAGGCAATTCTGAGAGAATTACAAGTTTTAAAAACATAATATATGCAGATGAGATAGTGTTGATAGCAGACATATATAAAGGAAACTACAAGAACTCCTATAGAAGGAAATGAAAGAATGTGAGAAGTAAGAAGTAAACATCAGTTGTAAGAAGATGGAATGCATAGTTGTTAGCTAAAAGGGCTAAAAAGACAAGGATATGTCTTCTCATTGGATGAGGCAATTCTGAGAGAATTACAAGTTTTAACAACATAATATATGCAGATGAGATAGTGTTGATAGCAGACATATATAAAGGAAACTACAAGAACTCCTATAGAAGGAAATGAAAGAATGTGAGAAGTAAGAAGTAAACATCAGTTGTAAGAAGATGGAATGCATAGTTGTTAGCTAAAAGGGCTAAAAAGACAAGGATATGTCTTCTCATTGGATGAGGCAATTCTGAGAGAATTACAAGTTTTAAAAACATAATATATGCAGATGAGATAGTGTTGATAGCAGACATATATAAAGGAAACTACAAGAACTCCTATAGAAGGAAATGAAAGAATGTGAGAAGTAAGAAGTAAACATCAGTTGTAAGAAGATGGAATGCATAGTTGTTAGCTAAAAGGGCTAAAAAGACAAGGATATGTCTTCTCATTGGATGAGGCAATTCTGAGAGAATTACAAGTTTTAACAACATAATATATGCAGATGAGATAGTGTTGATAGCAGACATATATAAAGGAAACTACAAAAACTCCTATAGAAGGAAATGAAAGAATGTGGGAAGAAAGAAGTAAACATCAATTGTAAGAAGATGGAATGCATAGTTGTTAGCTAAAAGGGCTAAAAAGACAAGGATATGTCTTCTCATTGGATGAGGCAATTCTGAGAGAATTACAAGTTTTAACAACATAATATATGCAGATGAGATAGTGTTGATAGCAGACATATATAAAGGAAACTACAAAAACTCCTATAGAAGGAAATGAAAGAATGTGAGAAGTAAGAAGTAAACATCAGTTGTAAGAAGATGGAATGCATAGTTGTTAGCTAAAAGGGCTAAAAAGACAAGGATATGTCTTCTCATTGGATGAGGCAATTCTGAGAGAATTACAAGTTTTAACAACATAATATATGCAGATGAGATAGTGTTGATAGCAGACATATATAAAGGAAACTACAAAAACTCCTATAGAAGGAAATGAAAGAATGTGAGAAGTAAGAAGTAAACATCAGTTGTAAGAAGATGGAATGCATAGTTGTTAGCTAAAAGGGCTAAAAAGACAAGGATATGTCTTCTCATTGGATGAGGCAATTCTGAGAGAATTACAAGTTTTAACAACATAATATATGCAGATGAGATAGTGTTGATAGCAGACATATATAAAGGAAACTACAAAAACTCCTATAGAAGGAAATGAAAGAATGTGAGAAGAAAGAAGTAAACATCAATTGTAAGAAGATGGAATGCATAGTTGTTAGCTAAAAGGGCTAAAAAGACAAGGATATGTCTTCTCATTGGTTGAGACAATTCTGAGAGAATTACAAGTTTTAACAACATAATATATGCAGATGAGATAGTGTTGATAGCAGACATATATAAAGGAAACTACAAGAACTCCTATAGAAGGAAATGAAAGAATGTGAGAAGAAAGAAGTAAACATCAGTTGTAAGAAGATGGAATGCATAGTTGTTAGTTAAAAGGGCTAAAAAGACAAGGATATGTCTTCTCATTGGATGAGGCAATTCTGAGAGAATTACAAGTTTTAAAAACATAATATATGCAGATGAGATAGTGTTGATAGCAGACATATATAAAGGAAACTACAAGAACTCCTATAGAAGGAAATGAAAGAATGTGAGAAGAAAGAAGTAAACATCAGTTGTAAGAAGATGGAATGCATAGTTGTTAGTTAAAAGGGCTAAAAAGACAAGGATATGTCTTCTCATTGGATGAGGCAATTCTGAGAGAATTACAAGTTTTAACAACATAATATATGCAGATGAGATAGTGTTGATAGCAGACATATATAAAGGAAACTACAAAAACTCCTATAGAAGGAAATGAAAGAATGTGAGAAGAAAGAAGTAAACATCAATTGTAAGAAGATGGAATGCATAGTTGTTAGCTAAAAGGGCTAAAAAGACAAGGATATGTCTTCTCATTGGATGAGGCAATTCTGAGAGAATTACAAGTTTTAACAACATAATATATGCAGATGAGATAGTGTTGATAGCAGACATATATAAAGGAAACTACAAGAACTCCTATAGAAGGAAATGAAAGAATGTGAGAAGGAAGAAGTAAACATCAGTTGTAAGAAGATGGAATGCATAGTTGTTAGCTAAAAGGGCTAAAAAGACAAAGATATGTCTTCTCATTGGATGAGACAATTCTGAGAGAATTACAAGTTTTAACAACATAATATATGCAGATGAGATAGTGTTGATAGCAGACATATATAAAGGAAACTGCAAGAACTCCTATAGAAGGAAATGAAAGAATGTGAGAAGAAAGAAGTAAACATCAGTTGTAAGAAGATGGAATGCATAGTTGTTAGCTAAAAGGGCTAAAAAGACAAGGATATGTCTTCTCATTGGATGAGACAATTCTGAGAGAATTACAAGTTTTAACAACATAATATATGCAGATGAGATAGTGTTGATAGCAGACATATATAAAGGAAACTGCAAGAACTCCTATAGAAGGAAATGAAAGAATGTGAGAAGAAAGAAGTAAACATCAGTTGTAAGAAGATGGAATGCATAGTTGTTAGCTAAAAGGGCTAAAAAGACAAGGATATGTCTTCTCATTGGATGAGACAATTCTGAGAGAATTACAAGTTTTAACAACATAATATATGCAGATGAGATAGTGTTGATAGCAGACATATATAAAGGAAACTGCAAGAACTCCTATAGAAGGAAATGAAAGAATGTGAGAAGAAAGAAGTAAACATCAGTTGTAAGAAGATGGAATGCATAGTTGTTAGCTAAAAGGGCTAAAAAGACAAGGATATGTCTTCTCATTGGATGAGACAATTCTGAGAGAATTACAAGTTTTAACAACATAATATATGCAGATGAGATAGTGTTGATAGGAGACATATATAAAGGAAACTACAAGAACTCCTATAGAAGGAAATGAAAGAATGTGAGAAGTAAGAAGTAAACATCAGTTGTAAGAAGATGGAATGCATAGTTGTTAGCTAAAAGGGCTAAAAAGACAAGGATATGTCTTCTCATTGGATGAGGCAATTCTGAGAGAATTACAAGTTTTAACAACATAATATATGCAGATGAGATAGTGTTGATAGCAGACATATATAAAGGAAACTGCAAGAACTCCTATAGAAGGAAATGAAAGAATGTGAGAAGAAAGAAGTAAACATCAGTTGTAAGAACATGGAATGCATAGTTGTTAGCTAAAAGGGCTAAAAAGACAAGGATATGTCTTCTCAATGGATGAGGCAATTCTGAGAGAATTACAAGTTTTAACAACATAATATATGCAGATGAGATAGTGTTGATAGCAGACATATATAAAGGAAACTGCAAGAACTCCTATAGAAGGAAATGAAAGAATGTGAGAAGAAAGAAGTAAACATCAGTTGTAAGAAGATGGAATGCATAGTTGTTAGCTAAAAGGGCTAAAAAGACAAGGATATGTCTTCTCATTGGATGAGACAATTCTGAGAGAATTACAAGTTTTAACAACATAATATATGCAGATGAGATAGTGTTGATAGCAGACATATATAAAGGAAACTGCAAGAACTCCTATAGAAGGAAATGAAAGAATGTGAGAAGAAAGAAGTAAACATCAGTTGTAAGAAGATGGAATGCATAGTTGTTAGCTAAAAGGGCTAAAAAGACAAGGATATGTCTTCTCATTGGATGAGACAATTCTGAGAGAATTACAAGTTTTAACAACATAATATATGCAGATGAGATAGTGTTGATAGCAGACATATATAAAGGAAACTGCAAGAACTCCTATAGAAGGAAATGAAAGAATGTGAGAAGAAAGAAGTAAACATCAGTTGTAAGAAGATGGAATGCATAGTTGTTAGCTAAAAGGGCTAAAAAGACAAGGATATGTCTTCTCATTGGATGAGACAATTCTGAGAGAATTACAAGTTTTAACAACATAATATATGCAGATGAGATAGTGTTGATAGCAGACATATATAAAGGAAACTGCAAGAACTCCTATAGAAGGAAATGAAAGAATGTGAGAAGAAAGAAGTAAACATCAGTTGTAAGAAGATGGAATGCATAGTTGTTAGCTAAAAGGGCTAAAAAGACAAGGATATGTCTTCTCATTGGATGAGACAATTCTGAGAGAATTACAAGTTTTAACAACATAATATATGCAGATGAGATAGTGTTGATAGCAGACATATATAAAGGAAACTGCAAGAACTCCTATAGAAGGAAATGAAAGAATGTGAGAAGAAAGAAGTAAACATCAGTTGTAAGAAGATGGAATGCATAGTTGTTAGCTAAAAGGGCTAAAAAGACAAGGATATGTCTTCTCATTGGATGAGACAATTCTGAGAGAATTACAAGTTTTAACAACATAATATATGCAGATGAGATAGTGTTGATAGCAGACATATATAAAGGAAACTGCAAGAACTCCTATAGAAGGAAATGAAAGAATGTGAGAAGAAAGAAGTAAACATCAGTTGTAAGAAGATGGAATGCATAGTTGTTAGCTAAAAGGGCTAAAAAGACAAGGATATGTCTTCTCATTGGATGAGACAATTCTGAGAGAATTACAAGTTTTAACAACATAATATATGCAGATGAGATAGTGTTGATAGCAGACATATATAAAGGAAACTACAAGAACTCCTATAGAAGGAAATGAAAGAATGTGAGAAGAAAGAAGTAAACATCAGTTGTAAGAAGATGGAATGCATAGTTGTTAGCTAAAAGGGCTAAAAAGACAAGGATATGTCTTCTCAATGGATGAGGCAATTCTGAGAGAATTACAAGTTTTAACAACATAATATATGCAGATGAGATAGTGTTGATAGCAGACATATATAAAGGAAACTACAAGAACTCCTATAGAAGGAAATGAAAGAATGTGAGAAGGAAGAAGTAAACATCAGTTGTAAGAAGATGGAATGCATAGTTGTTAGTTAAAAGGGCTAAAAAGGAAAGGATGTGTCTTCTCATTGGATGAGGCAATTCTGAGAGAATTACAAGTTTTAACAACATAATATATGCAGATGAGATAGTGTTGATAGCAGACATATATAAAGGAAACTACAAGAACTCCTATAGAAGGAAATGAAAGAATGTGAGAAGTAAGAAGTAAACATCAGTTGTAAGAAGATGGAATGCATATTTGTTAGCTAAAAGGGCTAAAAAGACAAGGATATGTCTTCTCATTGGATGAGGCAATTCTGAGAGAATTACAAGTTTTAACAACATAATATATGCAGATGAGATAGTGTTGATAGCAGACATATATAAAGGAAACTACAAGAACTCCTATAGAAGGAAATGAAAGAATGTGAGAAGAAAGAAGTAAACATCAGTTGTAAGAAGATGGAATGCATAGTTGTTAGCTAAAAGGGCTAAAAAGACAAGGATATGTCTTCTCATTGGATGAGACAATTCTGAGAGAATTACAAGTTTTAACAACATAATATATGCAGATGAGATAGTGTTGATAGCAGACATATATAAAGGAAACTACAAGAACTCCTATAGAAGGAAATGAAAGAATGTGAGAAGAAGGAAGTAAACATCAATTGTAAGAAGATGGAATGCATAGTTGTTAGTTAAAAGGGCTAAAAAGACAAGGATATGTCTTCTCATTGGATGAGGCAATTCTGAGAGAATTACAAGTTTTAACAACATAATATATGCAGATGAGATAGTGTTGATAGCAGACATATATAAAGGAAACTACAAGAACTCCTATAGAAGGAAATGAAAGAATGTGAGAAGAAAGAAGTAAACATCAGTTGTAAGAAGATGGAATGCATAGTTGTTAGCTAAAAGGGCTAAAAAGACAAGGATATGTCTTCTCATTGGATGAGACAATTCTGAGAGAATTACAAGTTTTAACAACATAATATATGCAGATGAGATAGTGTTGATAGCAGACATATATAAAGGAAACTACAAGAACTCCTATAGAAGGAAATGAAAGAATGTGAGAAGAAAGAAGTAAACATCAGTTGTAAGAAGATGGAATGCATAGTTGTTAGCTAAAAGGGCTAAAAAGACAAGGATATGTCTTCTCATTGGATGAGGCAATTCTGAGAGAATTACAAGTTTTAACAACATAATATATGCAGATGAGATAGTGTTGATAGCAGACATATATAAAGGAAACTACAAGAACTCCTATAGAAGGAAATGAAAGAATGTGAGAAGTAAGAAGTAAACATCAGTTGTAAGAAGATGGAATGCATAGTTGTTAGCTAAAAGGGCTAAAAAGACAAGGATATGTCTTCTCATTGGATGAGGCAATTCTGAGAGAATTACAAGTTTTAACAACATAATATATGCAGATGAGATAGTGTTGATAGCAGACATATATAAAGGAAACTACAAGAACTCCTATAGAAGGAAATGAAAGAATGTGAGAAGAAAGAAGTAAACATCAGTTGTAAGAAGATGGAATGCATAGTTGTTAGCTAAAAGGGCTAAAAAGACAAGGATATATCTTCTCATTGGATGAGACAATTCTGAGAGAATTACAAGTTTTAACAACATAATATATGCAGATGAGATAGTGTTGATAGCAGACATATATAAAGGAAACTACAAGAACTCCTATAGAAGGAAATGAAAGAATGTGAGAAGAAGGAAGTAAACATCAATTGTAAGAAGATGGAATGCATAGTTGTTAGTTAAAAGGGCTAAAAAGACAAGGATATGTCTTCTCATTGGATGAGGCAATTCTGAGAGAATTACAAGTTTTAACAACATAATATATGCAGATGAGATAGTGTTGATAGCAGACATATATAAAGGAAACTACAAGAACTCCTATAGAAGGAAATGAAAGAATGTGAGAAGAAAGAAGTAAACATCAGTTGTAAGAAGATGGAATGCATAGTTGTTAGCTAAAAGGGCTAAAAAGACAAGGATGTGTCTTCTCATTGGATGAGGCAATTCTGAGAGAATTACAAGTTTTAACAACATAATATATGCAGATGAGATAGTGTTGATAGCAGACATATATAAAGGAAACTACAAGAACTCCTATAGAAGGAAATGAAAGAATGTGAGAAGGAAGAAGTAAACATCAGTTGTAAGAAGATGGAATGCATAGTTGTTAGCTAAAAGGGCTAAAAAGACAAGGATATGTCTTCTCATTGGATGAGGCAATTCTGAGAGAATTACAAGTTTTAACAACATAATATATGCAGATGAGATAGTGTTGATAGCAGACATATATAAAGGAAACTACAAGAACTCCTATAGAAGGAAATGAAAGAATGTGAGAAGAAAGAAGTAAACATCAGTTGTAAGAAGATGGAATGCATAGTTGTTAGCTAAAAGGGCTAAAAAGACAAGGATATGTCTTCTCAATGGATGAGGCAATTCTGAGAGAATTACAAGTTTTAACAACATAATATATGCAGATGAGATAGTGTTGATAGCAGACATATATAAAGGAAACTACAAGAACTCCTATAGAAGGAAATGAAAGAATGTGAGAAGAAGGAAGTAAACATCAATTGTAAGAAGATGGAATGCATAGTTGTTAGTTAAAAGGGCTAAAAAGACAAGGATATGTCTTCTCATTGGATGAGGCAATTCTGAGAGAATTACAAGTTTTAACAACATAATATATGCAGATGAGATAGTGTTGATAGCAGACATATATAAAGGAAACTACAAGAACTCCTATAGAAGGAAATGAAAGAATGTGAGAAGAAAGAAGTAAACATCAGTTGTAAGAAGATGGAATGCATAGTTGTTAGCTAAAAGGGCTAAAAAGACAAGGATATGTCTTCTCAATGGATGAGGCAATTCTGAGAGAATTACAAGTTTTAACAACATAATATATGCAGATGAGATAGTGTTGATAGCAGACATATATAAAGGAAACTACAAGAACTCCTATAGAAGGAAATGAAAGAATGTGAGAAGGAAGAAGTAAACATCAGTTGTAAGAAGATGGAATGCATAGTTGTTAGTTAAAAGGGCTAAAAAGACAAGGATGTGTCTTCTCATTGGATGAGGCAATTCTGAGAGAATTACAAGTTTTAACAACATAATATATGCAGATGAGATAGTGTTGATAGCAGACATATATAAAGGAAACTACAAGAACTCCTATAGAAGGAAATGAAAGAATGTGAGAAGTAAGAAGTAAACATCAGTTGTAAGAAGATGGAATGCATAGTTGTTAGCTAAAAGGGCTAAAAAGACAAGGATATGTCTTCTCATTGGATGAGGCAATTCTGAGAGAATTACAAGTTTTAACAACATAATATATGCAGATGAGATAGTGTTGATAGCAGACATATATAAAGGAAACTACAAGAACTCCTATAGAAGGAAATGAAAGAATGTGAGAAGAAGGAAGTAAACATCAATTGTAAGAAGATGGAATGCATAGTTGTTAGTTAAAAGGGCTAAAAAGACAAGGATATGTCTTCTCATTGGATGAGGCAATTCTGAGAGAATTACAAGTTTTAACAACATAATATATGCAGATGAGATAGTGTTGATAGCAGACATATATAAAGGAAACTACAAGAACTCCTATAGAAGGAAATGAAAGAATGTGAGAAGAAAGAAGTAAACATCAGTTGTAAGAAGATGGAATGCATAGTTGTTAGGTAAAAGGGCTAAAAAGACAAGGATATGTCTTCTCATTGGATGAGACAATTCTGAGAGAATTACAAGTTTTAACAACATAATATATGCAGATGAGATAGTGTTGATAGCAGACATATATAAAGGAAACTACAAGAACTCCTATAGAAGGAAATGAAAGAATGTGAGAAGAAGGAAGTAAACATCAATTGTAAGAAGATGGAATGCATAGTTGTTAGTTAAAAGGGCTAAAAAGACAAGGATATGTCTTCTCATTGGATGAGGCAATTCTGAGAGAATTACAAGTTTTAACAACATAATATATGCAGATGAGATAGTGTTGATAGCAGACATATATAAAGGAAACTACAAGAACTCCTATAGAAGAAAATGAAAGAATGTGAGAAGAAAGAAGTAAACATCAGTTGTAAGAAGATGGAATGCATAGTTGTTAGCTAAAAGGGCTAAAAAGACAAGGATATGTCTTCTCATTGGATGAGGCAATTCTGAGAGAATTACAAGTTTTAACAACATAATATATGCAGATGAGATAGTGTTGATAGCAGACATATATAAAGGAAACTACAAGAACTCCTATAGAAGGAAATGAAAGAATGTGAGAAGAAAGAAGTAAACATCAGTTGTAAGAAGATGGAATGCATAGTTGTTAGCTAAAAGGGCTAAAAAGACAAGGATATGTCTTCTCATTGGATGAGGCAATTCTGAGAGAATTACAAGTTTTAACAACATAATATATGCAGATGAGATAGTGTTGATAGCAGACATATATAAAGGAAACTACAAGAACTCCTATAGAAGGAAATGAAAGAATGTGAGAAGTAAGAAGTAAACATCAGTTGTAAGAAGATGGAATGCATAGTTGTTAGCTAAAAGGGCTAAAAAGACAAGGATATGTCTTCTCATTGGATGAGGCAATTCTGAGAGAATTACAAGTTTTAACAACATAATATATGCAGATGAGATAGTGTTGATAGCAGACATATATAAAGGAAACTACAAGAACTCCTATAGAAGGAAATGAAAGAATGTGAGAAGAAAGAAGTAAACATCAGTTGTAAGAAGATGGAATGCATAGTTGTTAGCTAAAAGGGCTAAAAAGACAAGGATATGTCTTCTCATTGGATGAGACAATTCTGAGAGAATTACAAGTTTTAACAACATAATATATGCAGATGAGATAGTGTTGATAGCAGACATATATAAAGGAAACTACAAGAACTCCTATAGAAGGAAATGAAAGAATGTGAGAAGAAGGAAGTAAACATCAATTGTAAGAAGATGGAATGCATAGTTGTTAGTTAAAAGGGCTAAAAAGACAAGGATATGTCTTCTCATTGGATGAGGCAATTCTGAGAGAATTACAAGTTTTAACAACATAATATATGCAGATGAGATAGTGTTGATAGCAGACATATATAAAGGAAACTACAAGAACTCCTATAGAAGGAAATGAAAGAATGTGAGAAGAAAGAAGTAAACATCAGTTGTAAGAAGATGGAATGCATAGTTGTTAGCTAAAAGGGCTAAAAAGACAAGGATGTGTCTTCTCATTGGATGAGGCAATTCTGAGAGAATTACAAGTTTTAACAACATAATATATGCAGATGAGATAGTGTTGATAGCAGACATATATAAAGGAAACTACAAGAACTCCTATAGAAGGAAATGAAAGAATGTGAGAAGGAAGAAGTAAACATCAGTTGTAAGAAGATGGAATGCATAGTTGTTAGCTAAAAGGGCTAAAAAGACAAGGATATGTCTTCTCATTGGATGAGGCAATTCTGAGAGAATTACAAGTTTTAACAACATAATATATGCAGATGAGATAGTGTTGATAGCAGACATATATAAAGGAAACTACAAGAACTCCTATAGAAGGAAATGAAAGAATGTGAGAAGAAAGAAGTAAACATCAGTTGTAAGAAGATGGAATGCATAGTTGTTAGCTAAAAGGGCTAAAAAGACAAGGATATGTCTTCTCAATGGATGAGGCAATTCTGAGAGAATTACAAGTTTTAACAACATAATATATGCAGATGAGATAGTGTTGATAGCAGACATATATAAAGGAAACTACAAGAACTCCTATAGAAGGAAATGAAAGAATGTGAGAAGAAGGAAGTAAACATCAATTGTAAGAAGATGGAATGCATAGTTGTTAGTTAAAAGGGCTAAAAAGACAAGGATATGTCTTCTCATTGGATGAGGCAATTCTGAGAGAATTACAAGTTTTAACAACATAATATATGCAGATGAGATAGTGTTGATAGCAGACATATATAAAGGAAACTACAAGAACTCCTATAGAAGGAAATGAAAGAATGTGAGAAGAAAGAAGTAAACATCAGTTGTAAGAAGATGGAATGCATAGTTGTTAGCTAAAAGGGCTAAAAAGACAAGGATATGTCTTCTCAATGGATGAGGCAATTCTGAGAGAATTACAAGTTTTAACAACATAATATATGCAGATGAGATAGTGTTGATAGCAGACATATATAAAGGAAACTACAAGAACTCCTATAGAAGGAAATGAAAGAATGTGAGAAGGAAGAAGTAAACATCAGTTGTAAGAAGATGGAATGCATAGTTGTTAGTTAAAAGGGCTAAAAAGACAAGGATGTGTCTTCTCATTGGATGAGGCAATTCTGAGAGAATTACAAGTTTTAACAACATAATATATGCAGATGAGAT
The DNA here is from genome assembly GCA_963932145.1 of Acanthosepion lycidas. NCBI lineage: Eukaryota > Metazoa > Mollusca > Cephalopoda > Sepiida > Sepiidae > Acanthosepion > Acanthosepion lycidas. The sequence goes on from OZ010601.1 coordinate 5,197,554, forward strand.
AGTGTTGATAGCAGACATATATAAAGGAAACTACAAGAACTCCTATAGAAGGAAATGAAAGAATGTGAGAAGTAAGAAGTAAACATCAGTTGTAAGAAGATGGAATGCATAGTTGTTAGCTAAAAGGGCTAAAAAGACAAGGATATGTCTTCTCATTGGATGAGGCAATTCTGAGAGAATTACAAGTTTTAACAACATAATATATGCAGATGAGATAGTGTTGATAGCAGACATATATAAAGGAAACTACAAGAACTCCTATAGAAGGAAATGAAAGAATGTGAGAAGAAGGAAGTAAACATCAATTGTAAGAAGATGGAATGCATAGTTGTTAGTTAAAAGGGCTAAAAAGACAAGGATATGTCTTCTCATTGGATGAGGCAATTCTGAGAGAATTACAAGTTTTAACAACATAATATATGCAGATGAGATAGTGTTGATAGCAGACATATATAAAGGAAACTACAAGAACTCCTATAGAAGGAAATGAAAGAATGTGAGAAGAAAGAAGTAAACATCAGTTGTAAGAAGATGGAATGCATAGTTGTTAGCTAAAAGGGCTAAAAAGACAAGGATATGTCTTCTCATTGGATGAGACAATTCTGAGAGAATTACAAGTTTTAACAACATAATATATGCAGATGAGATAGTGTTGATAGCAGACATATATAAAGGAAACTACAAGAACTCCTATAGAAGGAAATGAAAGAATGTGAGAAGAAAGAAGTAAACATCAGTTGTAAGAAGATGGAATGCATAGTTGTTAGCTAAAAGGGCTAAAAAGACAAGGATATGTCTTCTCATTGGATGAGACAATTCTGAGAGAATTACAAGTTTTAACAACATAATATATGCAGATGAGATAGTGTTGATAGCAGACATATATAAAGGAAACTACAAGAACTCCTATAGAAGGAAATGAAAGAATGTGAGAAGAAGGAAGTAAACATCAATTGTAAGAAGATGGAATGCATAGTTGTTAGTTAAAAGGGCTAAAAAGACAAGGATATGTCTTCTCATTGGATGAGGCAATTCTGAGAGAATTACAAGTTTTAACAACATAATATATGCAGATGAGATAGTGTTGATAGCAGACATATATAAAGGAAACTACAAGAACTCCTATAGAAGGAAATGAAAGAATGTGAGAAGAAAGAAGTAAACATCAGTTGTAAGAAGATGGAATGCATAGTTGTTAGCTAAAAGGGCTAAAAAGACAAGGATATGTCTTCTCATTGGATGAGACAATTCTGAGAGAATTACAAGTTTTAACAACATAATATATGCAGATGAGATAGTGTTGATAGCAGACATATATAAAGGAAACTACAAGAACTCCTATAGAAGGAAATGAAAGAATGTGAGAAGAAAGAAGTAAACATCAGTTGTAAGAAGATGGAATGCATAGTTGTTAGCTAAAAGGGCTAAAAAGACAAGGATATGTCTTCTCATTGGATGAGGCAATTCTGAGAGAATTACAAGTTTTAACAACATAATATATGCAGATGAGATAGTGTTGATAGCAGACATATATAAAGGAAACTACAAGAACTCCTATAGAAGGAAATGAAAGAATGTGAGAAGAAAGAAGTAAACATCAGTTGTAAGAAGATGGAATGCATAGTTGTTAGCTAAAAGGGCTAAAAAGACAAGGATATGTCTTCTCATTGGATGAGGCAATTCTGAGAGAATTACAAGTTTTAAAAACATAATATATGCAGATGAGATAGTGTTGATAGCAGACATATATAAAGGAAACTGCAAGAACTCCTATAGAAGGAAATGAAAGAATGTGAGAAGTAAGAAGTAAACATCAGTTCTAAGAAGATGGAATGCATAGTTGTTAGCTAAAAGGGCTAAAAAGACAAGGATATGTCTTCTCATTGGATGAGGCAATTCTGAGAGAATTACAAGTTTTAACAACATAATATATGCAGATGAGATAGTGTTGATAGCAGACATATATAAAGGAAACTACAAGAACTCCTATAGAAGGAAATGAAAGAATGTGAGAAGTAAGAAGTAAACATCAGTTGTAAGAAGATGGAATGCATAGTTGTTAGCTAAAAGGGCTAAAAAGACAAGGATATGTCTTCTCATTGGATGAGGCAATTCTGAGAGAATTACAAGTTTTAAAAACATAATATATGCAGATGAGATAGTGTTGATAGCAGACATATATAAAGGAAACTACAAGAACTCCTATAGAAGGAAATGAAAGAATGTGAGAAGAAAGAAGTAAACATCAGTTGTAAGAAGATGGAATGCATAGTTGTTAGCTAAAAGGGCTAAAAAGACAAGGATATGTCTTCTCATTGGATGAGGCAATTCTGAGAGAATTACAAGTTTTAAAAACATAATATATGCAGATGAGATAGTGTTGATAGCAGACATATATAAAGGAAACTGCAAGAACTCCTATAGAAGGAAATGAAAGAATGTGAGAAGAAAGAAGTAAACATCAGTTGTAAGAAGATGGAATGCATAGTTGTTAGCTAAAAGGGCTAAAAAGACAAGGATATGTCTTCTCATTGGATGAGGCAATTCTGAGAGAATTACAAGTTTTAACAACATAATATATGCAGATGAGATAGTGTTGATAGCAGACATATATAAAGGAAACTACAAGAACTCCTATAGAAGGAAATGAAAGAATGTGAGAAGTAAGAAGTAAACATCAGTTGTAAGAAGATGGAATGCATAGTTGTTAGCTAAAAGGGCTAAAAAGACAAGGATATGTCTTCTCATTGGATGAGGCAATTCTGAGAGAATTACAAGTTTTAACAACATAATATATGCAGATGAGATAGTGTTGATAGCAGACATATATAAAGGAAACTACAAGAACTCCTATAGAAGGAAATGAAAGAATGTGAGAAGTAAGAAGTAAACATCAGTTGTAAGAAGATGGAATGCATAGTTGTTAGCTAAAAGGGCTAAAAAGACAAGGATATGTCTTCTCATTGGATGAGGCAATTCTGAGAGAATTACAAGTTTTAACAACATAATTAATGCAGATGAGATAGTGTTGATAGCAGACATATATAAAGGAAACTGCAAGAACTCTTATAGAAGGAAATGAAAGAATGTGAGAAGAAAGAAGTAAACATCAGTTGTAAAAAGATGGAATGCATAGTTGTTAGTTAAAAGGGCTAAAAAGACAAGGATATGTCTTCTCATTGGATGAGGCAATTCTGAGAGAATTACAAGTTTTAACAACATAATATATGCAGATGAGATAGTGTTGATAGCAGACATATATAAAGGAAACTACAAGAACTCCTATAGAAGGAAATGAAAGAATGTGAGAAGAAAGAAGTAAACATCAGTTGTAAGAAGATGGAATGCATAGTTGTTAGCTAAAAGGGCTAAAAAGACAAGGATATGTCTTCTCATTGGATGAGGCAATTCTGAGAGAATTACAAGTTTTAACAACATAATATATGCAGATGAGATAGTGTTGATAGCAGACATATATAAAGGAAACTACAAGAACTCCTATAGAAGGAAATGAAAGAATGTGAGAAGTAAGAAGTAAACATCAGTTGTAAGAAGATGGAATGCATAGTTGTTAGCTAAAAGGGCTAAAAAGACAAGGATATGTCTTCTCATTGGATGAGGCAATTCTGAGAGAATTACAAGTTTTAACAACATAATATATGCAGATGAGATAGTGTTGATAGCAGACATATATAAAGGAAACTACAAGAACTCCTATAGAAGGAAATGAAAGAATGTGAGAAGTAAGAAGTAAACATCAGTTGTAAGAAGATGGAATGCATAGTTGTTAGCTAAAAGGGCTAAAAAGACAAGGATATGTCTTCTCATTGGATGAGGCAATTCTGAGAGAATTACAAGTTTTAACAACATAATATATGCAGATGAGATAGTGTTGATAGCAGACATATATAAAGGAAACTCCAAGAACTCCTATAGAAGGAAATGAAAGAATGTGAGAAGTAAGAAGTAAACATCAGTTGTAAGAAGATGGAATGCATAGTTGTTAGCTAAAAGGGCTAAAAAGACAAGGATATGTCTTCTCATTGGATGAGGCAATTCTGAGAGAATTACAAGTTTTAACAACATAATATATGCAGATGAGATAGTGTTGATAGCAGACATATATAAAGGAAACTACAAGAACTCCTATAGACGGAAATGAAAGAATGTGAGAAGTAAGAAGTAAACATCAGTTGTAAGAAGATGGAATGCATAGTTGTTAGCTAAAAGGGCTAAAAAGACAAGGATATGTCTTCTCATTGGATGAGGTAATTCTGAGAGAATTACAAGTTTTAACAACATAATATATGCAGATGAGATAGTGTTGATAGCAGACATATATAAAGGAAACTACAAGAACTCCTATAGAAGGAAATGAAAGAATGTGAGAAGAAAGAAGTAAACATCAGTTGTAAGAAGATGGAATGCATAGTTGTTAGCTAAAAGGGCTAAAAAGACAAGGATATGTCTTCTCATTGGATGAGGCAATTCTGAGAGAATTACAAGTTTTAACAACATAATATATGCAGATGAGATAGTGTTGATAGCAGACATATATAAAGGAAACTACAAGAACTTCTATAGAACGAAATGAAAGAATGTGAGAAGTAAGAAGTAAACATCAGTTGTAAGAAGATGGAATGCATAGTTGTTAGTTAAAAGGGCTAAAAAGACAAGGATGTGTCTTCTCATTGGATGAGGCAATTCTGAGAGAATTACAAGTTTTAACAACATAATATATGCAGATGAGATAGTGTTGATAGCAGACATATATAAAGGAAACTACAAGAACTCCTATAGAAGGAAATGAAAGAATGTGAGAAGAAAGAAGTAAACATCAGTTGTAAGAAGATGGAATGCATAGTTGTTAGCTAAAAGGGCTAAAAAGACAAGGATATGTCTTCTCATTGGATGAGGCAATTCTGAGAGAATTACAAGTTTTAACAACATAATATATGCAGATGAGATAGTGTTGATAGCAGACATATATAAAGGAAACTACAAGAACTCCTATAGAAGGAAATGAAAGAATGTGAGAAGTAAGAAGTAAACATCAGTTGTAAGAAGATGGAATGCATAGTTGTTAGTTAAAAGGGCTAAAAAGACAAGGATATGTCTTCTCATTGGATGAGGCAATTCTGAGAGAATTACAAGTTTTAACAACATAATATATGCAGATGAGATAGTGTTGATAGCAGACATATATAAAGGAAACTACAAGAACTCCTATAGAAGGAAATGAAAGAATGTGAGAAGAAAGAAGTAAACATCAGTTGTAAGAAGATGGAATGCATAGTTGTTAGTTAAAAGGGCTAAAAAGACAAGGATATGTCTTCTCATTGGATGAGGCAATTCTGAGAGAATTACAAGTTTTAACAACATAATATATGCAGATGAGATAGTGTTGATAGCAGACATATATAAAGGAAACTACAAGAACTCCTATAGAAGGAAATGAAAGAATGTGAGAAGTAAGAAGTAAACATCAGTTGTAAGAAGATGGAATGCATAGTTGTTAGCTAAAAGGGCTAAAAAGACAAGGATATGTCTTCTCATTGGATGAGGCAATTCTGAGAGAATTACAAGTTTTAACAACATAATATATGCAGATGAGATAGTGTTGATAGCAGACATATATAAAGGAAACTACAAGAACTCCTATAGAAGGAAATGAAAGAATGTGAGAAGTAAGAAGTAAACATCAGTTGTAAGAAGATGGAATGCATAGTTGTTAGCTAAAAGGGCTAAAAAGACAAGGATATGTCTTCTCATTGGATGAGGCAATTCTGAGAGAATTACAAGTTTTAACAACATAATATATGCAGATGAGATAGTGTTGATAGCAGACATATATAAAGGAAACTCCAAGAACTCCTATAGAAGGAAATGAAAGAATGTGAGAAGTAAGAAGTAAACATCAGTTGTAAGAAGATGGAATGCATAGTTGTTAGCTAAAAGGGCTAAAAAGACAAGGATATGTCTTCTCATTGGATGAGGCAATTCTGAGAGAATTACAAGTTTTAACAACATAATATATGCAGATGAGATAGTGTTGATAGCAGACATATATAAAGGAAACTACAAGAACTCCTATAGAAGGAAATGAAAGAATGTGAGAAGTAAGAAGTAAACATCAGTTGTAAGAAGATGGAATGCATAGTTGTTAGCTAAAAGGGCTAAAAAGACAAGGATATGTCTTCTCATTGGATGAGGTAATTCTGAGAGAATTACAAGTTTTAACAACATAATATATGCAGATGAGATAGTGTTGATAGCAGACATATATAAAGGAAACTACAAGAACTCCTATAGAAGGAAATGAAAGAATGTGAGAAGAAAGAAGTAAACATCAGTTGTAAGAAGATGGAATGCATAGTTGTTAGCTAAAAGGGCTAAAAAGACAAGGATATGTCTTCTCATTGGATGAGGCAATTCTGAGAGAATTACAAGTTTTAACAACATAATATATGCAGATGAGATAGTGTTGATAGCAGACATATATAAAGGAAACTACAAGAACTTCTATAGAACGAAATGAAAGAATGTGAGAAGTAAGAAGTAAACATCAGTTGTAAGAAGATGGAATGCATAGTTGTTAGTTAAAAGGGCTAAAAAGACAAGGATATGTCTTCTCATTGGATGAGGCAATTCTGAGAGAATTACAAGTTTTAACAACATAATATATGCAGATGAGATAGTGTTGATAGCAGACATATATAAAGGAAACTACAAGAACTCCTATAGAAGGAAATGAAAGAATGTGAGAAGTAAGAAGTAAACATCAGTTGTAAGAAGATGGAATGCATAGTTGTTAGTTAAAAGGGCTAAAAAGACAAGGATGTGTCTTCTCATTGGATGAGGCAATTCTGAGAGAATTACAAGTTTTAACAACATAATATATGCAGATGAGATAGTGTTGATAGCAGACATATATAAAGGAAACTACAAGAACTCCTATAGAAGGAAATGAAAGAATGTGAGAAGAAAGAAGTAAACATCAGTTGTAAGAAGATGGAATGCATAGTTGTTAGCTAAAAGGGCTAAAAAGACAAGGATATGTCTTCTCATTGGATGAGGCAATTCTGAGAGAATTACAAGTTTTAACAACATAATATATGCAGATGAGATAGTGTTGATAGCAGACATATATAAAGGAAACTACAAGAACTCCTATAGAAGGAAATGAAAGAATGTGAGAAGTAAGAAGTAAACATCAGTTGTAAGAAGATGGAATGCATAGTTGTTAGTTAAAAGGGCTAAAAAGACAAGGATATGTCTTCTCATTGGATGAGGCAATTCTGAGAGAATTACAAGTTTTAACAACATAATATATGCAGATGAGATAGTGTTGATAGCAGACATATATAAAGGAAACTACAAGAACTCCTATAGAAGGAAATGAAAGAATGTGAGAAGAAAGAAGTAAACATCAGTTGTAAGAAGATGGAATGCATAGTTGTTAGTTAAAAGGGCTAAAAAGACAAGGATATGTCTTCTCATTGGATGAGGCAATTCTGAGAGAATTACAAGTTTTAACAACATAATATATGCAGATGAGATAGTGTTGATAGCAGACATATATAAAGGAAACTACAAGAACTCCTATAGAAGGAAATGAAAGAATGTGAGAAGAAAGAAGTAAACATCAGTTGTAAGAAGATGGAATGCATAGTTGTTAGTTAAAAGGGCTAAAAAGACAAGGATATGTCTTCTCATTGGATGAGGCAATTCTGAGAGAATTACAAGTTTTAACAACATAATATATGCAGATGAGATAGTGTTGATAGCAGACATATATAAAGGAAACTACAAGAACTCCTATAGAAGGAAATGAAAGAATGTGAGAAGAAAGAAGTAAACATCAGTTGTAAGAAGATGGAATGCATAGTTGTTAGCTAAAAGGGCTGAAAAGACAAGGATATGTCTTCTCATTGGATGAGGCAATTCTGAGAGAATTACAAGTTTTAACAACATAATATATGCAGATGAGATAGTGTTGATAGCAGACATATATAAAGGAAACTACAAGAACTCCTATAGAAGGAAATGAAAGAATGTGAGAAGTAAGAAGTAAACATCAGTTGTAAGAAGATGGAATGCATAGTTGTTAGTTAAAAGGGCTAAAAAGACAAGGATATGTCTTCTCATTGGATGAGGCAATTCTGAGAGAATTACAAGTTTTAACAACATAATATATGCAGATGAGATAGTGTTGATAGCAGACATATATAAAGGAAACTACAAGAACTCCTATAGAAGGAAATGAAAGAATGTGAGAAGAAAGAAGTAAACATCAGTTGTAAGAAGATGGAATGCATAATTGTTAGTTAAAAGGGCTAAAAAGACAAGGATATGTCTTCTCATTGGATGAGGCAATTCTGAGAGAATTACAAGTTTTAACAACATAATATATGCAGATGAGATAGTGTTGATAGCAGACATATATAAAGGAATCTACAAAAACTCCTATAGAAGGAAATGAAAGAATGTGAGAAGAAAGAAGTAAACATCAGTTGTAAGAAGATGGAATGCATAGTTGTTAGTTAAAAGGGCTAAAAAGACAAGGATATGTCTTCTCATTGGATGAGGCAATTCTGAGAGAATTACAAGTTTTAACAACATAATATATGCAGATGAGATAGTGTTGATAGCAGACATATATAAAGGAAACTACAAGAACTCCTATAGAAGGAAATGAAAGAATGTGAGAAGTAAGAAGTAAACATCAGTTGTAAGAAGATGGAATGCATAGTTGTTAGTTAAAAGGGCTAAAAAGACAAGGATATGTCTTCTCATTGGATGAGGCAATTCTGAGAGAATTACAAGTTTTAACAACATAATATATGCAGATGAGATAGTGTTGATAGCAGACATATATAAAGGAATCTACAAAAACTCCTATAGAAGGAAATGAAAGAATGTGAGAAGAAAGAAGTAAACATCAGTTGTAAGAAGATGGAATGCATAGTTGTTAGTTAAAAGGGCTAAAAAGACAAGGATATGTCTTCTCATTGGATGAGGCAATTCTGAGAGAATTACAAGTTTTAACAACATAATATATGCAGATGAGATAGTGTTGATAGCAGACATATATAAAGGAAACTACAAGAACTCCTATAGAAGGAAATGAAAGAATGTGAGAAGAAAGAAGTAAACATCAGTTGTAAGAAGATGGAATGCATAATTGTTAGTTAAAAGGGCTAAAAAGACAAGGATATGTCTTCTCATTGGATGAGGCAATTCTGAGAGAATTACAAGTTTTAACAACATAATATATGCAGATGAGATAGTGTTGATAGCAGACATATATAAAGGAAACTCCAAGAACTCCTATAGAAGGAAATGAAAGAATGTGAGAAGTAAGAAGTAAACATCAGTTGTAAGAAGATGGAATGCATAGTTGTTAGCTAAAAGGGCTAAAAAGACAAGGATATGTCTTCTCATTGGATGAGACAATTCTGAGAGAATTACAAGTTTTAACAACATAATATATGCAGATGAGATAGTGTTGATAGCAGACATATATAAAGGAAACTCCAAGAACTCCTATAGAAGGAAATGAAAGAATGTGAGAAGTAAGAAGTAAACATCAGTTGTAAGAAGATGGAATGCATAGTTGTTAGCTAAAAGGGCTAAAAAGACAAGGATATGTCTTCTCATTGGATGAGGCAATTCTGAGAGAATTACAAGTTTTAACAACATAATATATGCAGATGAGATAGTGTTGATAGCAGACATATATAAAGGAAACTACAAGAACTCCTATAGAAGGGAATGAAAGAATGTGAGAAGAAAGAAGTAAACATCAGTTGTAAGAAGATGGAATGCATAGTTGTTAGTTAAAAGGGCTAAAAAGACAAGGATATGTCTTCTCATTGGATGAGGCAATTCTGAGAGAATTACAAGTTTTAACAACATAATATATGCAGATGAGATAGTGTTGATAGCAGACATATATAAAGGAAACTACAAGAACTCCTATAGAAGGAAATGAAAGAATGTGAGAAGTAAGAAGTAAACATCAGTTGTAAGAAGATGGAATGCATAGTTGTTAGCTAAAAGGGCTAAAAAGACAAGGATATGTCTTCTCATTGGATGAGGCAATTCTGAGAGAATTACAAGTTTTAAAAACATAATATATGCAGATGAGATAGTGTTGATAGCAGACATATATAAAGGAAACTACAAGAACTCCTATAGAAGGAAATGAAAGAATGTGAGAAGAAAGAAGTAAACATCAGTTGTAAGAAGATGGAATGCATAGTTGTTAGCTAAAAGGGCTAAAAAGACAAGGATATGTCTTCTCATTGGATGAGGCAATTCTGAGAGAATTACAAGTTTTAAAAACATAATATATGCAGATGAGATAGTGTTGATAGCAGACATATATAAAGGAAACTGCAAGAACTCCTATAGAAGGAAATGAAAGAATGTGAGAAGAAAGAAGTAAACATCAGTTGTAAGAAGATGGAATGCATAGTTGTTAGCTAAAAGGGCTAAAAAGACAAGGATATGTCTTCTCATTGGATGAGGCAATTCTGAGAGAATTACAAGTTTTAACAACATAATATATGCAGATGAGATAGTGTTGATAGCAGACATATATAAAGGAAACTACAAGAACTCCTATAGAAGGAAATGAAAGAATGTGAGAAGTAAGAAGTAAACATCAGTTGTAAGAAGATGGAATGCATAGTTGTTAGCTAAAAGGGCTAAAAAGACAAGGATATGTCTTCTCATTGGATGAGGCAATTCTGAGAGAATTACAAGTTTTAACAACATAATATATGCAGATGAGATAGTGTTGATAGCAGACATATATAAAGGAAACTACAAGAACTCCTATAGAAGGAAATGAAAGAATGTGAGAAGTAAGAAGTAAACATCAGTTGTAAGAAGATGGAATGCATAGTTGTTAGCTAAAAGGGCTAAAAAGACAAGGATATGTCTTCTCATTGGATGAGGCAATTCTGAGAGAATTACAAGTTTTAACAACATAATATATGCAGATGAGATAGTGTTGATAGCAGACATATATAAAGGAAACTACAAGAACTCCTATAGAAGGAAATGAAAGAATGTGAGAAGTAAGAAGTAAACATCAGTTGTAAGAAGATGGAATGCATAGTTGTTAGCTAAAAGGGCTAAAAAGACAAGGATATGTCTTCTCATTGGATGAGGCAATTCTGAGAGAATTACAAGTTTTAACAACATAATATATGCAGATGAGATAGTGTTGATAGCAGACATATATAAAGGAAACTGCAAGAACTCTTATAGAAGGAAATGAAAGAATGTGAGAAGAAAGAAGTAAACATCAGTTGTAAGAAGATGGAATGCATAGTTGTTAGTTAAAAGGGCTAAAAAGACAAGGATATGTCTTCTCATTGGATGAGGCAATTCTGAGAGAATTACAAGTTTTAACAACATAATATATGCAGATGAGATAGTGTTGATAGCAGACATATATAAAGGAAACTACAAGAACTCCTATAGAAGGAAATGAAAGAATGTGAGAAGAAAGAAGTAAACATCAGTTGTAAGAAGATGGAATGCATAGTTGTTAGCTAAAAGGGCTAAAAAGACAAGGATATGTCTTCTCATTGGATGAGGCAATTCTGAGAGAATTACAAGTTTTAACAACATAATATATGCAGATGAGATAGTGTTGATAGCAGACATATATAAAGGAAACTACAAGAACTCCTATAGAAGGAAATGAAAGAATGTGAGAAGTAAGAAGTAAACATCAGTTGTAAGAAGATGGAATGCATAGTTGTTAGCTAAAAGGGCTAAAAAGACAAGGATATGTCTTCTCATTGGATGAGGCAATTCTGAGAGAATTACAAGTTTTAACAACATAATATATGCAGATGAGATAGTGTTGATAGCAGACATATATAAAGGAAACTACAAGAACTCCTATAGAAGGAAATGAAAGAATGTGAGAAGTAAGAAGTAAACATCAGTTGTAAGAAGATGGAATGCATAGTTGTTAGCTAAAAGGGCTAAAAAGACAAGGATATGTCTTCTCATTGGATGAGGCAATTCTGAGAGAATTACAAGTTTTAACAACATAATATATGCAGATGAGATAGTGTTGATAGCAGACATATATAAAGGAAACTACAAGAACTCCTATAGAAGGAAATGAAAGAATGTGAGAAGTAAGAAGTAAACATCAGTTGTAAGAAGATGGAATGCATAGTTGTTAGCTAAAAGGGCTAAAAAGACAAGGATATGTCTTCTCATTGGATGAGGCAATTCTGAGAGAATTACAAGTTTTAACAACATAATATATGCAGATGAGATAGTGTTGATAGCAGACATATATAAAGGAAACTGCAAGAACTCTTATAGAAGGAAATGAAAGAATGTGAGAAGAAAGAAGTAAACATCAGTTGTAAGAAGATGGAATGCATAGTTGTTAGTTAAAAGGGCTAAAAAGACAAGGATATGTCTTCTCATTGGATGAGGCAATTCTGAGAGAATTACAAGTTTTAACAACATAATATATGCAGATGAGATAGTGTTGATAGCAGACATATATAAAGGAAACTACAAGAACTCCTATAGAAGGAAATGAAAGAATGTGAGAAGAAAGAAGTAAACATCAGTTGTAAGAAGATGGAATGCATAGTTGTTAGCTAAAAGGGCTAAAAAGACAAGGATATGTCTTCTCATTGGATGAGGCAATTCTGAGAGAATTACAAGTTTTAACAACATAATATATGCAGATGAGATAGTGTTGATAGCAGACATATATAAAGGAAACTACAAGAACTCCTATAGAAGGAAATGAAAGAATGTGAGAAGTAAGAAGTAAACATCAGTTGTAAGAAGATGGAATGCATAGTTGTTAGCTAAAAGGGCTAAAAAGACAAGGATATGTCTTCTCATTGGATGAGGCAATTCTGAGAGAATTACAAGTTTTAACAACATAATATATGCAGATGAGATAGTGTTGATAGCAGACATATATAAAGGAAACTACAAGAACTCCTATAGAAGGAAATGAAAGAATGTGAGAAGTAAGAAGTAAACATCAGTTGTAAGAAGATGGAATGCATAGTTGTTAGCTAAAAGGGCTAAAAAGACAAGGATATGTCTTCTCATTGGATGAGGCAATTCTGAGAGAATTACAAGTTTTAACAACATAATATATGCAGATGAGATAGTGTTGATAGCAGACATATATAAAGGAAACTGCAAGAACTCTTATAGAAGGAAATGAAAGAATGTGAGAAGAAAGAAGTAAACATCAGTTGTAAGAAGATGGAATGCATAGTTGTTAGTTAAAAGGGCTAAAAAGACAAGGATATGTCTTCTCATTGGATGAGGCAATTCTGAGAGAATTACAAGTTTTAACAACATAATATATGCAGATGAGATAGTGTTGATAGCAGACATATATAAAGGAAACTACAAGAACTCCTATAGAAGGAAATGAAAGAATGTGAGAAGAAAGAAGTAAACATCAGTTGTAAGAAGATGGAATGCATAGTTGTTAGCTAAAAGGGCTAAAAAGACAAGGATATGTCTTCTCATTGGATGAGGCAATTCTGAGAGAATTACAAGTTTTAACAACATAATATATGCAGATGAGATAGTGTTGATAGCAGACATATATAAAGGAAACTACAAGAACTCCTATAGAAGGAAATGAAAGAATGTGAGAAGTAAGAAGTAAACATCAGTTGTAAGAAGATGGAATGCATAGTTGTTAGCTAAAAGGGCTAAAAAGACAAGGATATGTCTTCTCATTGGATGAGGCAATTCTGAGAGAATTACAAGTTTTAACAACATAATATATGCAGATGAGATAGTGTTGATAGCAGACATATATAAAGGAAACTACAAGAACTCCTATAGAAGGAAATGAAAGAATGTGAGAAGTAAGAAGTAAACATCAGTTGTAAGAAGATGGAATGCATAGTTGTTAGCTAAAAGGGCTAAAAAGACAAGGATATGTCTTCTCATTGGATGAGGCAATTCTGAGAGAATTACAAGTTTTAACAACATAATATATGCAGATGAGATAGTGTTGATAGCAGACATATATAAAGGAAACTACAAGAACTCCTATAGAAGGAAATGAAAGAATGTGAGAAGTAAGAAGTAAACATCAGTTGTAAGAAGATGGAATGCATAGTTGTTAGCTAAAAGGGCTAAAAAGACAAGGATATGTCTTCTCATTGGATGAGGCAATTCTGAGAGAATTACAAGTTTTAACAACATAATATATGCAGATGAGATAGTGTTGATAGCAGACATATATAAAGGAAACTGCAAGAACTCTTATAGAAGGAAATGAAAGAATGTGAGAAGAAAGAAGTAAACATCAGTTGTAAGAAGATGGAATGCATAGTTGTTAGTTAAAAGGGCTAAAAAGACAAGGATATGTCTTCTCATTGGATGAGGCAATTCTGAGAGAATTACAAGTTTTAACAACATAATATATGCAGATGAGATAGTGTTGATAGCAGACATATATAAAGGAAACTACAAGAACTCCTATAGAAGGAAATGAAAGAATGTGAGAAGAAAGAAGTAAACATCAGTTGTAAGAAGATGGAATGCATAGTTGTTAGCTAAAAGGGCTAAAAAGACAAGGATATGTCTTCTCATTGGATGAGGCAATTCTGAGAGAATTACAAGTTTTAACAACATAATATATGCAGATGAGATAGTGTTGATAGCAGACATATATAAAGGAAACTACAAGAACTCCTATAGAAGGAAATGAAAGAATGTGAGAAGTAAGAAGTAAACATCAGTTGTAAGAAGATGGAATGCATAGTTGTTAGCTAAAAGGGCTAAAAAGACAAGGATATGTCTTCTCATTGGATGAGGCAATTCTGAGAGAATTACAAGTTTTAACAACATAATATATGCAGATGAGATAGTGTTGATAGCAGACATATATAAAGGAAACTACAAGAACTCCTATAGAAGGAAATGAAAGAATGTGAGAAGTAAGAAGTAAACATCAGTTGTAAGAAGATGGAATGCATAGTTGTTAGCTAAAAGGGCTAAAAAGACAAGGATATGTCTTCTCATTGGATGAGGCAATTCTGAGAGAATTACAAGTTTTAACAACATAATATATGCAGATGAGATAGTGTTGATAGCAGACATATATAAAGGAAACTCCAAGAACTCCTATAGAAGGAAATGAAAGAATGTGAGAAGTAAGAAGTAAACATCAGTTGTAAGAAGATGGAATGCATAGTTGTTAGCTAAAAGGGCTAAAAAGACAAGGATATGTCTTCTCATTGGATGAGGCAATTCTGAGAGAATTACAAGTTTTAACAACATAATATATGCAGATGAGATAGTGTTGATAGCAGACATATATAAAGGAAACTACAAGAACTCCTATAGAAGGAAATGAAAGAATGTGAGAAGTAAGAAGTAAACATCAGTTGTAAGAAGATGGAATGCATATTTGTTAGCTAAAAGGGCTAAAAAGACAAGGATATGTCTTCTCATTGGATGAGGCAATTCTGAGAGAATTACAAGTTTTAACAACATAATATATGCAGATGAGATAGTGTTGATAGCAGACATATATAAAGGAAACTCCAAGAACTCCTATAGAAGGAAATGAAAGAATGTGAGAAGAAAGAAGTAAACATCAGTTGTAAGAAGATGGAATGCATAGTTGTTAGCTAAAAGGGCTAAAAAGACAAGGATATGTCTTCTCATTGGATGAGGCAATTCTGAGAGAATTACAAGTTTTAACAACATAATATATGCAGATGAGATAGTGTTGATAGCAGACATATATAAAGGAAACTACAAGAACTCCTATAGAACGAAATGAAAGAATGTGAGAAGTAAGAAGTAAACATCAGTTGTAAGAAGATGGAATGCATAGTTGTTAGTTAAAAGGGCTAAAAAGACAAGGATATGTCTTCTCATTGGATGAGGCAATTCTGAGAGAATTACAAGTTTTAACAACATAATATATGCAGATGAGATAGTGTTGATAGCAGACATATATAAAGGAAACTACAAGAACTCCTATAGAAGGAAATGAAAGAATGTGAGAAGTAAGAAGTAAACATCAGTTGTAAGAAGATGGAATGCATAGTTGTTAGCTAAAAGGGCTAAAAAGACAAGGATGTGTCTTCTCATTGGATGAGGCAATTCTGAGAGAATTACAAGTTTTAACAACATAATATATGCAGATGAGATAGTGTTGATAGCAGATATATATAAAGGAAACTACAAGAACTCCTATAGAAGGAAATGAAAGAATGTGAGAAGTAAGAAGTAAACATCAGTTGTAAGAAGATGGAATGCATAGTTGTTAGCTAAAAGGGCTAAAAAGACAAGGATGTGTCTTCTCATTGGATGAGGCAATTCTGAGAGAATTACAAGTTTTAACAACATAATATATGCAGATGAGATAGTGTTGATAGCAGACATATATAAAGGAAACTACAAGAACTCCTATAGAAGGAAATGAAAGAATGTGAGAAGAAAGAAGTAAACATCAGTTGTAAGAAGATGGAATGCATAGTTGTTAGCTAAAAGGGCTAAAAAGACAAGGATATGTCTTCTCATTGGATGAGGCAATTCTGAGAGAATTACAAGTTTTAACAACATAATATATGCAGATGAGATAGTGTTGATAGCAGACATATATAAAGGAAACTACAAGAACTCCTATAGAAGGAAATGAAAGAATGTGAGAAGTAAGAAGTAAACATCAGTTGTAAGAAGATGGAATGCATAGTTGTTAGTTAAAAGGGCTAAAAAGACAAGGATATGTCTTCTCATTGGATGAGGCAATTCTGAGAGAATTACAAGTTTTAACAACATAATATATGCAGATGAGATAGTGTTGATAGCAGACATATATAAAGGAAACTACAAGAACTCCTATAGAAGGAAATGAAAGAATGTGAGAAGTAAGAAGTAAACATCAGTTGTAAGAAGATGGAATGCATAGTTGTTAGCTAAAAGGGCTAAAAAGACAAGGATGTGTCTTCTCATTGGATGAGGCAATTCTGAGAGAATTACAAGTTTTAACAACATAATATATGCAGATGAGATAGTGTTGATAGCAGACATATATAAAGGAAACTACAAAAACTCCTATAGAAGGAAATGAAAGAATGTGAGAAGAAAGAAGTAAACATCAGTTGTAAGAAGATGGAATGCATAGTTGTTAGCTAACAGGGCTAAAAAGACAAGGATATGTCTTCTCATTGGATGAGACAATTCTGAGAGAATTACAAGTTTTAACAACATAATATATGCAGATGAGATAGTGTTGATAGCAGACATATATAAAGGAAACTCCAAGAACTCCTATAGAAGGAAATGAAAGAATGTGAGAAGTAAGAAGTAAACATCAGTTGTAAGAAGATGGAATGCATAGTTGTTAGCTAAAAGGGCTAAAAAGACAAGGATATGTCTTCTCATTGGATGAGGCAATTCTGAGAGAATTACAAGTTTTAACAACATAATATATGCAGATGAGATAGTGTTGATAGCAGACATATATAAAGGAAACTACAAGAACTCCTATAGAAGGGAATGAAAGAATGTGAGAAGAAAGATGTAAACATCAGTTGTAAGAAGATGGAATGCATAGTTGTTAGTTAAAAGGGCTAAAAAGACAAGGATATGTCTTCTCATTGGATGAGGCAATTCTGAGAGAATTACAAGTTTTAACAACATAATATATGCAGATGAGATAGTGTTGATAGCAGACATATATAAAGGAAACTACAAGAACTCCTATAGAAGGAAATGAAAGAATGTGAGAAGAAAGAAGTAAACATCAGTTGTAAGAAGATGGAATGCATAATTGTTAGTTAAAAGGGCTAAAAAGACAAGGATATGTCTTCTCATTGGATGAGGCAATTCTGAGAGAATTACAAGTTTTAACAACATAATATATGCAGATGAGATAGTGTTGATAGCAGACATATATAAAGGAAACTCCAAGAACTCCTATAGAAGGAAATGAAAGAATGTGAGAAGTAAGAAGTAAACATCAGTTGTAAGAAGATGGAATGCATAGTTGTTAGCTAAAAGGGCTAAAAAGACAAGGATATGTCTTCTCATTGGATGAGGCAATTCTGAGAGAATTACAAGTTTTAACAACATAATATATGCAGATGAGATAGTGTTGATAGCAGACATATATAAAGGAAACTACAAGAACTCCTATAGAAGGAAATGAAAGAATGTGAGAAGTAAGAAGTAAACATCAGTTGTAAGAAGATGGAATGCATATTTGTTAGCTAAAAGGGCTAAAAAGACAAGGATATGTCTTCTCATTGGATGAGGCAATTCTGAGAGAATTACAAGTTTTAACAACATAATATATGCAGATGAGATAGTGTTGATAGCAGACATATATAAAGGAAACTCCAAGAACTCCTATAGAAGGAAATGAAAGAATGTGAGAAGAAAGAAGTAAACATCAGTTGTAAGAAGATGGAATGCATAGTTGTTAGCTAAAAGGGCTAAAAAGACAAGGATATGTCTTCTCATTGGATGAGGCAATTCTGAGAGAATTACAAGTTTTAACAACATAATATATGCAGATGAGATAGTGTTGATAGCAGACATATATAAAGGAAACTACAAGAACTCCTATAGAACGAAATGAAATAATGTGAGAAGTAAGAAGTAAACATCAGTTGTAAGAAGATGGAATGCATAGTTGTTAGTTAAAAGGGCTAAAAATACAAGGATATGTCTTCTCATTGGATGAGGCAATTCTGAGAGAATTACAAGTTTTAACAACATAATATATGCAGATGAGATAGTGTTGATAGCAGACATATATAAAGGAAACTACAAGAACTCCTATAGAAGGAAATGAAAGAATGTGAGAAGTAAGAAGTAAACATCAGTTGTAAGAAGATGGAATGCATAGTTGTTAGCTAAATGGGCTAAAAAGACAAGGATGTGTCTTCTCATTGGATGAGGCAATTCTGAGAGAATTACAAGTTTTAACAACATAATATATGCAGATGAGATAGTGTTGATAGCAGACATATATAAAGGAAACTACAAGAACTCCTATAGAAGGAAATGAAAGAATGTGAGAAGTAAGAAGTAAACATCAGTTGTAAGAAGATGGAATGCATAGTTGTTAGCTAAAAGGGCTAAAAAGACAAGGATGTGTCTTCTCATTGGATGAGGCAATTCTGAGAGAATTACAAGTTTTAACAACATAATATATGCAGATGAGATAGTGTTGATAGCAGACATATATAAAGGAAACTACAAGAACTCCTATAGAAGGAAATGAAAGAATGTGAGAAGAAAGAAGTAAACATCAGTTGTAAGAAGATGGAATGCATAGTTGTTAGCTAAAAGGGCTAAAAAGACAAGGATATGTCTTCTCATTGGATGAGGCAATTCTGAGAGAATTACAAGTTTTAACAACATAATATATGCAGATGAGATAGTGTTGATAGCAGACATATATAAAGGAAACTACAAGAACTCCTATAGAAGGAAATGAAAGAATGTGAGAAGTAAGAAGTAAACATCAGTTGTAAGAAGATGGAATGCATAGTTGTTAGTTAAAAGGGCTAAAAAGACAAGGATATGTCTTCTCATTGGATGAGGCAATTCTGAGAGAATTACAAGTTTTAACAACATAATATATGCAGATGAGATAGTGTTGATAGCAGACATATATAAAGGAAACTACAAGAACTCCTATAGAAGGAAATGAAAGAATGTGAGAAGTAAGAAGTAAACATCAGTTGTAAGAAGATGGAATGCATAGTTGTTAGCTAAAAGGGCTAAAAAGACAAGGATGTGTCTTCTCATTGGATGAGGCAATTCTGAGAGAATTACAAGTTTTAACAACATAATATATGCAGATGAGATAGTGTTGATAGCAGACATATATAAAGGAAACTACAAAAACTCCTATAGAAGGAAATGAAAGAATGTGAGAAGAAAGAAGTAAACATCAGTTGTAAGAAGATGGAATGCATAGTTGTTAGCTAACAGGGCTAAAAAGACAAGGATATGTCTTCTCATTGGATGAGACAATTCTGAGAGAATTACAAGTTTTAACAACATAATATATGCAGATGAGATAGTGTTGATAGCAGACATATATAAAGGAAACTCCAAGAACTCCTATAGAAGGAAATGAAAGAATGTGAGAAGTAAGAAGTAAACATCAGTTGTAAGAAGATGGAATGCATAGTTGTTAGCTAAAAGGGCTAAAAAGACAAGGATATGTCTTCTCATTGGATGAGGCAATTCTGAGAGAATTACAAGTTTTAACAACATAATATATGCAGATGAGATAGTGTTGATAGCAGACATATATAAAGGAAACTACAAGAACTCCTATAGAAGGGAATGAAAGAATGTGAGAAGAAAGATGTAAACATCAGTTGTAAGAAGATGGAATGCATAGTTGTTAGTTAAAAGGGCTAAAAAGACAAGGATATGTCTTCTCATTGGATGAGGCAATTCTGAGAGAATTACAAGTTTTAACAACATAATATATGCAGATGAGATAGTGTTGATAGCAGACATATATAAAGGAAACTACAAGAACTCCTATAGAAGGAAATGAAAGAATGTGAGAAGAAAGAAGTAAACATCAGTTGTAAGAAGATGGAATGCATAATTGTTAGTTAAAAGGGCTAAAAAGACAAGGATATGTCTTCTCATTGGATGAGGCAATTCTGAGAGAATTACAAGTTTTAACAACATAATATATGCAGATGAGATAGTGTTGATAGCAGACATATATAAAGGAAACTCCAAGAACTCCTATAGAAGGAAATGAAAGAATGTGAGAAGTAAGAAGTAAACATCAGTTGTAAGAAGATGGAATGCATAGTTGTTAGCTAAAAGGGCTAAAAAGACAAGGATATGTCTTCTCATTGGATGAGACAATTCTGAGAGAATTACAAGTTTTAACAACATAATATATGCAGATGAGATAGTGTTGATAGCAGACATATATAAAGGAAACTCCAAGAACTCCTATAGAAGGAAATGAAAGAATGTGAGAAGTAAGAAGTAAACATCAGTTGTAAGAAGATGGAATGTATAGTTGTTAGCTAAAAGGGCTAAAAAGACAAGGATATGTCTTCTCATTGGATGAGGCAATTCTGAGAGAATTACAAGTTTTAACAACATAATATATGCAGATGAGATAGTGTTGATAGCAGACATATATAAAGGAAACTACAAGAACTCCTATAGAAGGGAATGAAAGAATGTGAGAAGAAAGAAGTAAACATCAGTTGTAAGAAGATGGAATGCATAGTTGTTAGTTAAAAGGGCTAAAAAGACAAGGATATGTCTTCTCATTGGATGAGGCAATTCTGAGAGAATTACAAGTTTTAACAACATAATATATGCAGATGAGATAGTGTTGATAGCAGACATATATAAAGGAAACTACAAGAACTCCTATAGAAGGAAATGAAAGAATGTGAGAAGAAAGAAGTAAACATCAGTTGTAAGAAGATGGAATGCATAATTGTTAGTTAAAAGGGCTAAAAAGACAAGGATATGTCTTCTCATTGGATGAGGCAATTCTGAGAGAATTACAAGTTTTAACAACATAATATATGCAGATGAGATAGTGTTGATAGCAGACATATATAAAGGAAACTACAAGAACTCCTATAGAAGGAAATGAAAGAATGTGAGAAGTAAGAAGTAAACATCAGTTGTAAGAAGATGGAATGCATAGTTGTTAGCTAAAAGGGCTAAAAAGACAAGGATATGTCTTCTCATTGGATGAGGCAATTCTGAGAGAATTACAAGTTTTAACAACATAATATATGCAGATGAGATAGTGTTGATAGCAGACATATATAAAGGAAACTACAAGAACTCCTATAGAAGGAAATGAAAGAATGTGAGAAGTAAGAAGTAAACATCAGTTGTAAGAAGATGGAATGCATAGTTGTTAGCTAAAAGGGCTAAAAAGACAAGGATATGTCTTCTCATTGGATGAGGCAATTCTGAGAGAATTACAAGTTTTAACAACATAATATATGCAGATGAGATAGTGTTGATAGCAGACATATATAAAGGAAACTACAAGAACTCCTATAGAAGGGAATGAAAGAATGTGAGAAGAAAGAAGTAAACATCAGTTGTAAGAAGATGGAATGCATAGTTGTTAGTTAAAAGGGCTAAAAAGACAAGGATATGTCTTCTCATTGGATGAGGCAATTCTGAGAGAATTACAAGTTTTAACAACATAATATATGCAGATGAGATAGTGTTGATAGCAGACATATATAAAGGAAACTACAAGAACTCCTATAGAAGGAAATGAAAGAATGTGAGAAGAAAGAAGTAAACATCAGTTGTAAGAAGATGGAATGCATAATTGTTAGTTAAAAGGGCTAAAAAGACAAGGATATGTCTTCTCATTGGATGAGGCAATTCTGAGAGAATTACAAGTTTTAACAACATAATATATGCAGATGAGATAGTGTTGATAGCAGACATATATAAAGGAAACTACAAGAACTCCTATAGAAGGAAATGAAAGAATGTGAGAAGTAAGAAGTAAACATCAGTTGTAAGAAGATGGAATGCATAGTTGTTAGCTAAAAGGGCTAAAAAGACAAGGATATGTCTTCTCATTGGATGAGACAATTCTGAGAGAATTACAAGTTTTAACAACATAATATATGCAGATGAGATAGTGTTGATAGCAGACATATATAAAGGAAACTCCAAGAACTCCTATAGAAGGAAATGAAAGAATGTGAGAAGTAAGAAGTAAACATCAGTTGTAAGAAGATGGAATGCATAGTTGTTAGCTAAAAGGGCTAAAAAGACAAGGATATGTCTTCTCATTGGATGAGGCAATTCTGAGAGAATTACAAGTTTTAACAACATAATATATGCAGATGAGATAGTGTTGATAGCAGACATATATAAAGGAAACTACAAGAACTCCTATAGAAGGGAATGAAAGAATGTGAGAAGAAAGAAGTAAACATCAGTTGTAAGAAGATGGAATGCATAGTTGTTAGTTAAAAGGGCTAAAAAGACAAGGATATGTCTTCTCATTGGATGAGGCAATTCTGAGAGAATTACAAGTTTTAACAACATAATATATGCAGATGAGATAGTGTTGATAGCAGACATATATAAAGGAAACTACAAGAACTCCTATAGAAGGAAATGAAAGAATGTGAGAAGAAAGAAGTAAACATCAGTTGTAAGAAGATGGAATGCATAATTGTTAGTTAAAAGGGCTAAAAAGACAAGGATATGTCTTCTCATTGGATGAGGCAATTCTGAGAGAATTACAAGTTTTAACAACATAATATATGCAGATGAGATAGTGTTGATAGCAGACATATATAAAGGAAACTACAAGAACTCCTATAGAAGGAAATGAAAGAATGTGAGAAGTAAGAAGTAAACATCAGTTGTAAGAAGATGGAATGCATAGTTGTTAGCTAAAAGGGCTAAAAAGACAAGGATATGTCTTCTCATTGGATGAGGCAATTCTGAGAGAATTACAAGTTTTAACAACATAATATATGCAGATGAGATAGTGTTGATAGCAGACATATATAAAGGAAACTACAAGAACTCCTATAGAAGGGAATGAAAGAATGTGAGAAGAAAGAAGTAAACATCAGTTGTAAGAAGATGGAATGCATAGTTGTTAGTTAAAAGGGCTAAAAAGACAAGGATATGTCTTCTCATTGGATGAGGCAATTCTGAGAGAATTACAAGTTTTAACAACATAATATATGCAGATGAGATAGTGTTGATAGCAGACATATATAAAGGAAACTACAAGAACTCCTATAGAAGGAAATGAAAGAATGTGAGAAGAAAGAAGTAAACATCAGTTGTAAGAAGATGGAATGCATAATTGTTAGTTAAAAGGGCTAAAAAGACAAGGATATGTCTTCTCATTGGATGAGGCAATTCTGAGAGAATTACAAGTTTTAACAACATAATATATGCAGATGAGATAGTGTTGATAGCAGACATATATAAAGGAAACTACAAGAACTCCTATAGAAGGAAATGAAAGAATGTGAGAAGTAAGAAGTAAACATCAGTTGTAAGAAGATGGAATGCATAGTTGTTAGCTAAAAGGGCTAAAAAGACAAGGATATGTCTTCTCATTGGATGAGGCAATTCTGAGAGAATTACAAGTTTTAACAACATAATATATGCAGATGAGATAGTGTTGATAGCAGACATATATAAAGGAAACTACAAGAACTCCTATAGAAGGAAATGAAAAAATGTGAGAAGTAAGAAGTAAACATCAGTTGTAAGAAGATGGAATGCATAGTTGTTAGCTAAAAGGGCTAAAAAGACAAGGATATGTCTTCTCATTGGATGAGGCAATTCTGAGAGAATTACAAGTTTTAACAACATAATATATGCAGATGAGATAGTGTTGATAGCAGACATATATAAAGGAAACTACAAGAACTCCTATAGAAGGGAATGAAAGAATGTGAGAAGAAAGAAGTAAACATCAGTTGTAAGAAGATGGAATGCATAGTTGTTAGTTAAAAGGGCTAAAAAGACAAGGATATGTCTTCTCATTGGATGAGGCAATTCTGAGAGAATTACAAGTTTTAACAACATAATATATGCAGATGAGATAGTGTTGATAGCAGACATATATAAAGGAAACTACAAGAACTCCTATAGAAGGAAATGAAAGAATGTGAGAAGTAAGAAGTAAACATCAGTTGTAAGAAGATGGAATGCATAGTTGTTAGCTAAAAGGGCTAAAAAGACAAGGATATGTCTTCTCATTGGATGAGGCAATTCTGAGAGAATTACAAGTTTTAACAACATAATATATGCAGATGAGATAGTGTTGATAGCAGACATATATAAAGGAAACTACAAGAACTCCTATAGAAGGAAATGAAAGAATGTCAGAAGAAAGAAGTAAACATCAGTTGTAAGAAGATGGAATGCATAGTTGTTAGTTAAAAGGGCTAAAAAGACAAGGATATGTCTTCTCATTGGATGAGGCAATTCTGAGAGAATTACAAGTTTTAACAACATAATATATGCAGATGAGATAGTGTTGATAGCAGACATATATAAAGGAAACTACAAGAACTCCTATAGAAGGGAATGAAAGAATGTGAGAAGAAAGAAGTAAACATCAGTTGTAAGAAGATGGAATGCATAGTTGTTAGTTAAAAGGGCTAAAAAGACAAGGATATGTCTTCTCATTGGATGAGGCAATTCTGAGAGAATTACAAGTTTTAACAACATAATATATGCAGATGAGATAGTGTTGATAGCAGACATATATAAAGGAAACTACAAGAACTCCTATAGAAGGAAATGAAAGAATGTGAGAAGAAAGAAGTAAACATCAGTTGTAAGAAGATGGAATGCATAATTGTTAGTTAAAAGGGCTAAAAAGACAAGGATATGTCTTCTCATTGGATGAGGCAATTCTGAGAGAATTACAAGTTTTAACAACATAATATATGCAGATGAGATAGTGTTGATAGCAGACATATATAAAGGAAACTACAAGAACTCCTATAGAAGGAAATGAAAGAATGTGAGAAGTAAGAAGTAAACATCAGTTGTAAGAAGATGGAATGCATAGTTGTTAGCTAAAAGGGCTAAAAAGACAAGGATATGTCTTCTCATTGGATGAGGCAATTCTGAGAGAATTACAAGTTTTAACAACATAATATATGCAGATGAGATAGTGTTGATAGCAGACATATATAAAGGAAACTACAAGAACTCCTATAGAAGGAAATGAAAAAATGTGAGAAGTAAGAAGTAAACATCAGTTGTAAGAAGATGGAATGCATAGTTGTTAGCTAAAAGGGCTAAAAAGACAAGGATATGTCTTCTCATTGGATGAGGCAATTCTGAGAGAATTACAAGTTTTAACAACATAATATATGCAGATGAGATAGTGTTGATAGCAGACATATATAAAGGAAACTACAAGAACTCCTATAGAAGGGAATGAAAGAATGTGAGAAGAAAGAAGTAAACATCAGTTGTAAGAAGATGGAATGCATAGTTGTTAGTTAAAAGGGCTAAAAAGACAAGGATATGTCTTCTCATTGGATGAGGCAATTCTGAGAGAATTACAAGTTTTAACAACATAATATATGCAGATGAGATAGTGTTGATAGCAGACATATATAAAGGAAACTACAAGAACTCCTATAGAAGGAAATGAAAGAATGTGAGAAGTAAGAAGTAAACATCAGTTGTAAGAAGATGGAATGCATAGTTGTTAGCTAAAAGGGCTAAAAAGACAAGGATATGTCTTCTCATTGGATGAGGCAATTCTGAGAGAATTACAAGTTTTAACAACATAATATATGCAGATGAGATAGTGTTGATAGCAGACATATATAAAGGAAACTACAAGAACTCCTATAGAAGGAAATGAAAGAATGTCAGAAGAAAGAAGTAAACATCAGTTGTAAGAAGATGGAATGCATAGTTGTTAGTTAAAAGGGCTAAAAAGACAAGGATATGTCTTCTCATTGGATGAGGCAATTCTGAGAGAATTACAAGTTTTAACAACATAATATATGCAGATGAGATAGTGTTGATAGCAGACATATATAAAGGAAACTACAAGAACTCCTATAGAAGGGAATGAAAGAATGTGAGAAGAAAGAAGTAAACATCAGTTGTAAGAAGATGGAATGCATAGTTGTTAGTTAAAAGGGCTAAAAAGACAAGGATATGTCTTCTCATTGGATGAGGCAATTCTGAGAGAATTACAAGTTTTAACAACATAATATATGCAGATGAGATAGTGTTGATAGCAGACATATATAAAGGAAACTACAAGAACTCCTATAGAAGGAAATGAAAGAATGTGAGAAGTAAGAAGTAAACATCAGTTGTAAGAAGATGGAATGCATAGTTGTTAGCTAAAAGGGCTAAAAAGACAAGGATATGTCTTCTCATTGGATGAGGCAATTCTGAGAGAATTACAAGTTTTAACAACATAATATATGCAGATGAGATAGTGTTGATAGCAGACATATATAAAGGAAACTACAAGAACTCCTATAGAAGGAAATGAAAGAATGTCAGAAGAAAGAAGTAAACATCAGTTGTAAGAAGATGGAATGCATAGTTGTTAGTTAAAAGGGCTAAAAAGACAAGGATATGTCTTCTCATTGGATGAGGCAATTCTGAGAGAATTACAAGTTTTAACAACATAATATATGCAGATGAGATAGTGTTGATAGCAGACATATATAAAGGAAACTACAAGAACTCCTATAGAAGGAAATGAAAGAATGTCAGAAGAAAGAAGTAAACATCAGTTGTAAGAAGATGGAATGCATAGTTGTTAGTTAAAAGGGCTAAAAAGACAAGGATATGTCTTCTAATTGGATGAGGCAATTCTGAGAGAATTACAAGTTTTAACAACATAATATATGCAGATGAGATAGTGTTGATAGTAGACATATATAAAGGAAACTACAAGAACTCCTATAGAAGGAAATGAAAGAATGTGAGAAGTAAGAAGTAAACATCAGTTGTAAGAAGATGGAATGCATAGTTGTTAGCTAAAAGGGCTAAAAAGACAAGGATATGTCTTCTCATTGGATGAGGCAATTTTGAGAGAATTACAAGTTTTAACAACATAATATATGCAGATGAGATAGTGTTGATAGCAGACATATATAAAGGAAACTACAAGAACTCCTATAGAAGGAAATGAAAGAATGTGAGAAGTAAGAAGTAAACATCAGTTGTAAGAAGATGGAATGCATAGTTGTTAGCTAAAAGGGCTAAAAAGACAAGGATATGTCTTCTCATTGGATGAGGCAATTTTGAGAGAATTACAAGTTTTAACAACATAATATATGCAGATGAGATAGTGTTGATAGCAGACATATATAAAGGAAACTACAAGAACTCCTATAGAAGGAAATGAAAGAATGTGAGAAGAAAGAAGTAAACATCAGTTGTAAGAAGATGGAATGCATAGTTGTTAGTTAAAAGGGCTAAAAAGACAAGGATATGTCTTCTCATTGGATGAGGCAATTCTGAGAGAATTACAAGTTTTAACAACATAATATATGCAGATGAGATAGTGTTGATAGCAGACATATATAAAGGAAACTACAAGAACTCCTATAGAAGGAAATGAAAGAATGTGAGAAGAAAGAAGTAAACATCAGTTGTAAGAAGATGGAATGCATAGTTGTTAGTTAAAAGGGCTAAAAAGACAAGGATATGTCTTCTCATTGGATGAGGCAATTCTGAGAGAATTACAAGTTTTAACAACATAATATATGCAGATGAGATAGTGTTGATAGCAGACATATATAAAGGAAACTACAAGAACTCCTATAGAAGGAAATGAAAGAATGTGAGAAGAAAGAAGTAAACATCAGTTGTAAGAAGATGGAATGCATAGTTGTTAGTTAAAAGGGCTAAAAAGACAAGGATATGTCTTCTCATTGGATGAGGCAATTTTGAGAGAATTACAAGTTTTAACAACATAATATATGCAGATGAGATAGTGTTGATAGCAGACATATATAAAGGAAACTACAAGAACTCCTATAGAAGGAAATGAAAGAATGTGAGAAGAAAGAAGTAAACATCAGTTGTAAGAAGATGGAATGCATAGTTGTTAGCTAAAAGGGCTAAAAAGACAAGGATATGTCTTCTCATTGGATGAGGCAATTCTGAGAGAATTACAAGTTTTAACAACATAATATATGCAGATGAGATAGTGTTGATAGCAGACATATATAAAGGAAACTACAAGAACTCCTATAGAAGGAAATGAAAGAATGTGAGAAGAAAGAAGTAAACATCAGTTGTAAGAAGATGGAATGCATAGTTGTTAGTTAAAAGGGCTAAAAAGACAAGGATATGTCTTCTCATTGGATGAGGCAATTCTGAGAGAATTACAAGTTTTAACAACATAATATATGCAGATGAGATAGTGTTGATAGCAGACATATATAAAGGAAACTACAAGAACTCCTATAGAAGGAAATGAAAGAATGTGAGAAGAAAGAAGTAAACATCAGTTGTAAGAAGATGGAATGCATAGTTGTTAGTTAAAAGGGCTAAAAAGACAAGGATATGTCTTCTCATTGGATGAGGCAATTCTGAGAGAATTACAAGTTTTAACAACATAATATATGCAGATGAGATAGTGTTGATAGCAGACATATATAAAGGAAACTACAAGAACTCCTATAGAAGGAAATGAAAGAATGTGAGAAGTAAGAAGTAAACATCAGTTGTAAGAAGATGGAATGCATAGTTGTTAGCTAAAAGGGCTAAAAAGACAAGGATATGTCTTCTCATTGGATGAGGCAATTCTGAGAGAATTACAAGTTTTAACAACATAATATATGCAGATGAGATAGTGTTGATAGCAGACATATATAAAGGAAACTACAAAAACTCCTATAGAAGGAAATGAAAGAATGTGAGAAGAAAGAAGTAAACATCAGTTGTAAGAAGATGGAATGCATAGTTGTTAGTTAAAAGGGCTAAAAAGACAAGGATATGTCTTCTCATTGGATGAGGCAATTCTGAGAGAATTACAAGTTTTAACAACATAATATATGCAGATGAGATAGTGTTGATAGCAGACATATATAAAGGAAACTACAAAAACTCCTATAGAAGGAAATGAAAGAATGTGAGAAGAAAGAAGTAAACATCAGTTGTAAGAAGATGGAATGCATAGTTGTTAGCTAAAAGGGCTAAAAAGACAAGGATATGTCTTCTCATTGGATGAGGCAATTCTGAGAGAATTACAAGTTTTAACAACATAATATATGCAGATGAGATAGTGTTGATAGCAGACATATATAAAGGAAACTATAAAAACTCCTATAGAAGGAAATGAAAGAATGTGAGAAGAAAGAAGTAAACATCAGTTGTAAGAAGATGGAATGCATAGTTGTTAGTTAAAAGGGCTAAAAAGACAAGGATATGTCTTCTCATTGGATGAGGCAATTCTGAGAGAATTACAAGTTTTAACAACATAATATATGCAGATGAGATAGTGTTGATAGCAGACATATATAAAGGAAACTACAAGAACTCCTATAGAAGGAAATGAAAGAATGTGAGAAGTAAGAAGTAAACATCAGTTGTAAGAAGATGGAATGCATAGTTGTTAGCTAAAAGGGCTAAAAAGACAAGGATGTGTCTTCTCATTGGATGAGGCAATTCTGAGAGAATTACAAGTTTTAACAACATAATATATGCAGATGAGATAGTGTTGATAGCAGACATATATAAAGGAAACTACAAGAACTCCTATAGAAGGGAATGAAAGAATGTGAGAAGAAAGAAGTAAACATCAGTTGTAAGAAGATGGAATGCATAGTTGTTAGCTAAAAGGGCTAAAAAGACAAGGATATGTCTTCTCATTGGATGAGGCAATTCTGAGAGAATTACAAGTTTTAACAACATAATATATGCAGATGAGATAGTGTTGATAGCAGACATATATAAAGGAAACTACAAGAACTCCTATAGAAGGAAATGAAAGAATGTGAGAAGAAAGAAGTAAACATCAGTTGTAAGAAGATGGAATGCATAGTTGTTAGCTAAAAGGGCTAAAAAGACAAGGATATGTCTTCTCATTGGATGAGGCAATTCTGAGAGAATTACAAGTTTTAACAACATAATATATGCAGATGAGATAGTGATGATAGCAGACATATATAAAGGAAACTACAAAAACTCCTATAGAAGGAAATGAAAGAATGTGAGAAGAAAGAAGTAAACATCAGTTGTAAGAAGATGGAATGCATAGTTGTTAGCTAAAAGGGCTAAAAAGACAAGGATATGTCTTCTCATTGGATGAGACAATTTTGAGAGAATTACAAGTTTTAACAACATAATATATGCAGATGAGATAGTGTTGATAGCAGACATATATAAAGGAAACTACAAGAACTCCTATAGAAGGAAATGAAAGAATGTGAGAAGAAAGAAGTAAACATCAGTTGTAAGAAGATGGAATGCATAGTTGTTAGCTAAAAGGGCTAAAAAGACAAGGATATGTCTTCTCATTGGATGAGACAATTTTGAGAGAATTACAAGTTTTAACAACATAATATATGCAGATGAGATAGTGTTGATAGCAGACATATATAAAGGAAACTACAAGAACTCCTATAGAAGGAAATGAAAGAATGTGAGAAGAAGGAAGTAAACATCAATTGTAAGAAGATGGAATGCATAGTTGTTAGTTAAAAGGGCTAAAAAGACAAGGATATGTCTTCTCATTGGATGAGACAATTTTGAGAGAATTACAAGTTTTAACAACATAATATATGCAGATGAGATAGTGTTGATAGCAGACATATATAAAGGAAACTACAAGAACTCCTATAGAAGGAAATGAAAGAATGTGAGAAGAAAGAAGTAAACATCAGTTGTAAGAAGATGGAATGCATAGTTGTTAGCTAAAAGGGCTAAAAAGACAAGGATATGTCTTCTCATTGGATGAGACAATTTTGAGAGAATTACAAGTTTTAACAACATAATATATGCAGATGAGATAGTGTTGATAGCAGACATATATAAAGGAAACTACAAGAACTCCTATAGAAGGAAATGAAAGAATGTGAGAAGAAAGAAGTAAACATCAGTTGTAAGAAGATGGAATGCATAGTTGTTAGCTAAAAGGGCTAAAAAGACAAGGATATGTCTTCTCATTGGATGAGACAATTTTGAGAGAATTACAAGTTTTAACAACATAATATATGCAGATGAGATAGTGTTGATAGCAGACATATATAAAGGAAACTACAAGAACTCCTATAGAAGGAAATGAAAGAATGTGAGAAGAAAGAAGTAAACATCAGTTGTAAGAAGATGGAATGCATAGTTGTTAGCTAAAAGGGCTAAAAAGACAAGGATATGTCTTCTCATTGGATGAGACAATTTTGAGAGAATTACAAGTTTTAACAACATAATATATGCAGATGAGATAGTGTTGATAGCAGACATATATAAAGGAAACTACAAGAACTCCTATAGAAGGAAATGAAAGAATGTGAGAAGAAAGAAGTAAACATCAGTTGTAAGAAGATGGAATGCATAGTTGTTAGCTAAAAGGGCTAAAAAGACAAGGATATGTCTTCTCATTGGATGAGACAATTTTGAGAGAATTACAAGTTTTAACAACATAATATATGCAGATGAGATAGTGTTGATAGCAGACATATATAAAGGAAACTACAAGAACTCCTATAGAAGGAAATGAAAGAATGTGAGAAGAAAGAAGTAAACATCAGTTGTAAGAAGATGGAATGCATAGTTGTTAGCTAAAAGGGCTAAAAAGACAAGGATATGTCTTCTCATTGGATGAGACAATTTTGAGAGAATTACAAGTTTTAACAACATAATATATGCAGATGAGATAGTGTTGATAGCAGACATATATAAAGGAAACTACAAGAACTCCTATAGAAGGAAATGAAAGAATGTGAGAAGAAGGAAGTAAACATCAATTGTAAGAAGATGGAATGCATAGTTGTTAGTTAAAAGGGCTAAAAAGACAAGGATATGTCTTCTCATTGGATGAGACAATTTTGAGAGAATTACAAGTTTTAACAACATAATATATGCAGATGAGATAGTGTTGATAGCAGACATATATAAAGGAAACTACAAGAACTCCTATAGAAGGAAATGAAAGAATGTGAGAAGAAAGAAGTAAACATCAGTTGTAAGAAGATGGAATGCATAGTTGTTAGCTAAAAGGGCTAAAAAGACAAGGATATGTCTTCTCATTGGATGAGACAATTTTGAGAGAATTACAAGTTTTAACAACATAATATATGCAGATGAGATAGTGTTGATAGCAGACATATATAAAGGAAACTACAAGAACTCCTATAGAAGGAAATGAAAGAATGTGAGAAGAAAGAAGTAAACATCAGTTGTAAGAAGATGGAATGCATAGTTGTTAGCTAAAAGGGCTAAAAAGACAAGGATATGTCTTCTCATTGGATGAGACAATTTTGAGAGAATTACAAGTTTTAACAACATAATATATGCAGATGAGATAGTGTTGATAGCAGACATATATAAAGGAAACTACAAGAACTCCTATAGAAGGAAATGAAAGAATGTGAGAAGAAAGAAGTAAACATCAGTTGTAAGAAGATGGAATGCATAGTTGTTAGCTAAAAGGGCTAAAAAGACAAGGATATGTCTTCTCATTGGATGAGACAATTTTGAGAGAATTACAAGTTTTAACAACATAATATATGCAGATGAGATAGTGTTGATAGCAGACATATATAAAGGAAACTACAAGAACTCCTATAGAAGGAAATGAAAGAATGTGAGAAGAAAGAAGTAAACATCAGTTGTAAGAAGATGGAATGCATAGTTGTTAGCTAAAAGGGCTAAAAAGACAAGGATATGTCTTCTCATTGGATGAGACAATTTTGAGAGAATTACAAGTTTTAACAACATAATATATGCAGATGAGATAGTGTTGATAGCAGACATATATAAAGGAAACTACAAGAACTCCTATAGAAGGAAATGAAAGAATGTGAGAAGAAAGAAGTAAACATCAGTTGTAAGAAGATGGAATGCATAGTTGTTAGCTAAAAGGGCTAAAAAGACAAGGATATGTCTTCTCATTGGATGAGACAATTTTGAGAGAATTACAAGTTTTAACAACATAATATATGCAGATGAGATAGTGTTGATAGCAGACATATATAAAGGAAACTACAAGAACTCCTATAGAAGGAAATGAAAGAATGTGAGAAGAAAGAAGTAAACATCAGTTGTAAGAAGATGGAATGCATAGTTGTTAGCTAAAAGGGCTAAAAAGACAAGGATATGTCTTCTCATTGGATGAGACAATTCTGAGAGAATTACAAGTTTCAACAACATAATATATGCAGATGAGATAGTGTTGATAGCAGACATATATAAAGGAAACTACAAAAACTCCTATAGAAGGAAATGAAAGAATGTGAGAAGTAAGAAGTAAACATCAGTTGTAAGAAGATGGAATGCATAGTTGTTAGCTAAAAGGGCTAAAAAGACAAGGATATGTCTTCTCATTGGATGAGGCAATTTTGAGAGAATTACAAGTTTTAACAACATAATATATGCAGATGAGATAGTGTTGATAGCAGACATATATAAAGGAAACTACAAGAACTCCTATAGAATGAAATGAAAGAATGTGAGAAGAAAGAAGTAAACATCAGTTGTAAGAAGATGGAATGCATAGTTGTTAGCTAAAAGGGCTAAAAAGACAAGGATATGTCTTCTCATTGGATGAGGCAATTCTGAGAGAATTACAAGTTTTAACAACATAATATATGCACATGAGATAGTGTTGATAGCAGACATATATAAAGGAAACTACAAGAACTCTTATAGAAGGAAATGAAAGAATGTGAGGAGAAAGAAGTAAACCTCAGTTGTAAGAAGATGGAATGCATAGTTGTTAGCTAAAAGGGCTAAAAAGACAAGGATATGTCTTCTCATTGGATGAGGCAATTCTGAGAGAATTACAAGTTTTAACAACATAATATATGCACATGAGATAGTGTTGATAGCAGACATATATAAAGGAAACTCCAAGAACTCCGATAGAAGGAAATGAAAGAATGTGAGAAGAAAGAAGTAAACATCAGTTGTAAGAAGATGGAATGCATAGTTGTTAGCTAAAAGGGCTAAAAAGACAAGGATATGTCTTCTCATTGGATGAGGCAATTCTGAGAGAATTACAAGTTTTAACAACATAATATATGCAGATAAGATAGTGTTGATAGCAGACATATATAAAGGAAACTACAAAAACTCCTATAGAAGGAAATGAAAGAATGTGAGAAGAAAGTACTAAAATGGATTGTCATTAGCAAAAGGAGCAGCCGAACATGCAAATTTAAAATTTAAATATCGAGGATATGTTTTAACAGAAGACGGAAGGTGCGACTCCAAGTCGCATTCTGATAGCTAAAGATGCTTTCTAAAATCTAAGCAAGAAATAAATCTTAACAGAAAATATCGTGAGATGAGTTAGTGTAATTATTTACATTATTTACATTGTTCGGACTGATGTCCTCAAGAACACACGGTGGAGTGGATAAAAAGCATTGGTGGATCCAATAACTTGACCAGAATACTTGTCAGTTCAATAACTGGCTCCTACGTTAGTACACCAATACTTGCAGTTGAATTTACTGAGACATCCGGAAGAGGCATAGTACGTGGAACTAGAAAACCTTACTCCGGTTCAGTTTGAAATTCCATTAAGAAAAAAAATCGTTAGAAACAAAGGAAAGTGTACTGAAATATTACTCAATATCAATCCTCCTTATATGGCATCGAAAGCTGGATAATCTTCTCTTCTTTGAGGCAGCAAAAAGATGGTTCTGCAGGATGAAGCTGAGATTATCATGGACCCTGCATGTGAGCAACGATGAAGTTTTAGAGAAAACGGAAACAAAACGGAAAATTATACTTAATATCAGGAAGAGATAGTTGAAATTTCAAGGACATAATGAGGAAAGAGGGCTTGGAAAGTATGATAGCCACAAGGCAGATTAGAGGCAAGAGAGAGAGAGAGAGAGAGAGAGAGAGAGAGAGAGGGGGGATAACACATCGCATACGTAGTGAGCTTGTGTAAATGGATGGAAGAACAAGGTTTTGGAGAAATAACAGAAAGACAGAATTTATTAAGCGTTACAAATAACAGGAGATTTTGGTGAGCTATGAGTGCCAACGTAATGAATGAACATGACACTTGCAAGACGATGACTAAATCAGGGCTCAGATTCGATTAAACTTCGTTCTCAGTTCCATTGAATAGGAACCTAATTCTGTCTTCTGAAATTTTCATGCCACCATAGTCTCATTTACAAGGTGATGTTTTCATATCTAGAAAGAACATTTTTTTTCTACTCTAGTTGCGGCAATCGACAGCATCTGTGACCCTCAAATATTCATCTTTAATTTTACACTTCAATTCCTTAATCTTCGACCCTTTTCCATTATTTTATTTAATCTGTCTTGAATATCATTCACACACCTCTTCCTCTCTCGTATATATATATATATATATATATATATATATATATATATATATATATATGCTCCTGAAGAATTTATTTCAGTTGAGCTCTCTGGGGAGGAAGTGTGGGTTTTTAAACAGTGACTATTACGGCTAATAATGCAAGACTCTTCGGTAAATCGAATCAAGTTCTCTCAGTCACTGTGTGTTTATCTAAAAATAAATACGCTTAAATTCACCTTCATCCCTGCCGTGCGCCAACGACTTAGTGGTAGAATCCCTCGACTGACGCGAATTCAGTCGGGTTTCCATCCTAGCTAGATGCAACCGGACGTTTAGCCACACTGATGAGCTGTGACACAGTCTGTCTGTGGATGACAATATATATATATATATATATATATATTAATGTATATTTGTGCAGCTACCTTTCATTCAGATACCCTTCATTAAATACAGCAAACAAGGAAGATTTAATTAATTTTCTTTTTACAGTGTTCTAGCATACTTACGTTGTTCTGTATTGTAGGAATCAGGAAGTACTACAATTTCCCATAATTTTTATTGTCCCAAGAGCTTTTGCACAATTCTATAGCCATTTTCAACGCGGTTTTGTCTCTGGTGTTTTTTATTACTCGTTTTGACTGTTACGTTGTAAATTATTTTTGCGTTGTTTCGAATTCGACTCATGCTTATTCATATTCCATTCGTAAGGAGGAAGTTGAATTCAGGCTGCCTCGTTCCCAGAACTGTTGAATTGTGCAACTGATTCCCGTAAGGATGTTCTTCCCCGGCCATTACAATCAATCTCTCTATACATAGTTAAAGGTCAATCGTTATTTATCCTACATATCCTCATAATATGCTCCTCTTGAATTCTTGAATTTCCCTTGTCCTGCCTTAGAACAAAGTCACTCGTTAACTCTTTATTTTCAGTGGCTTTTTGGGCCTTGTATTAGTGAATAATAGTAAAAAATGTAGTTCATATATTTGAATGCCATTTTATTTCGAGTAATCGGAGTAGCTGCTTAAATAAGATCAACTGATCTATTCCCATTGTATTCTAGTTAAATAGAGCCGACTCTGTATCTATATATCTGGCCGCGTGTATGCGTGTGTGTAATTTTTTGAGTAGCTCTTTCAATGTTTTCAAATCTGCGTTTCAATTTCCGTAAATACACTACAGCTTCTTGACAGCGCCATGTTTAATAGGAAACAGACGTTGTCCTATTGTCAGAAGAGTCAAGTGAGTCACTATCACCCCGACCCCCACCCCCCATTTCACATTTAGCTTTTTTCTTTTCACGATAATTGATTTACTTCATCTGTCTTCATCTTCTTCTTGATATATAGGCGAATATCAATTAAAATAAGCCCTCCCTATATCTCTCCACACACACACACACACATACACACACACACACACACACACACACATATATATATATATATATAAATGACTGAAGATTTCGCGAACGCCCACAAATAAACCGCGTGTCCACATGAAACTGCAAGTCAGAAAAAAACTGTGAAATATAAGTATCCTTTATATATTGTCCTTTTGCACACACACACACACATATGTGCGTGAGTGTGTGTGTTAATCCTTCTGTCTGTTTGTATGGGTACGTAAAAAAACTTAGAAGAGAAATTATTTAAGTAATTGTTTAAATATACAAACGAACCTTTACAAAACCAACTCAGCCTCCTTTACGGGAGAGCCGTGAAAAAAAAAAAAAAAAAAAAAAAAAAGAAAAAGGAAAAAAAGAAGGAAAAGAAGAAAAAGAAAAGAAACAAAGAAGAAGACAATAAAAAAATGTTTCAATGTCTGTCTTCATCAACCACAAAGAATCCGACTACCTTCCACCGACAAAAAAAAAAAAGAGAAAAAAACAAAACAGAAAGCGAAAATGGGGTAATAATCGAGTGGATTAAAGCCTTGCTTCGGGAATTGTGTCGGCATAGTAATTTGGAGTTCAATTCCTGGCTGGGGTAGTAAAGATTCAATGTCATTGGACAAAAAGAGGGTGAGTCATAAGTAGACGAGAACAAGACGTGACATGGATAGTGAAAAAAAAAAAAAAAAGAAAAAAAAAAACAATTTACTTCCGTCGATTAAATAAAGTGTTAAGTTTAAAATTCCTTGAAGGTCTATCTGGATCGACAGACACTTGAACAAGGCTGCTATTGATGGAAATACAAATATGTAAAGGAAGAAGGCGAAAATATAAACAAAAACAATATCCGCTAATAAATTATGCATCGAGAGGAACGCTGAAGATTAGGGGACGCCAAATTGAAAATTTCTGGCGCCTGATGCGTCTAGATGTACAGCCTAACTATTTTCATTTGGCTTTGACAAAAAAGAAATATTGTTAGCGAGCGCATATATTTTCTCTAATATGATTTTCTCGAATATTCAGGCCGGAATGTTCGACGCTGAGATCCGAAGACGTATTGAAATGGCCGAAAATGAATTCCAAAATCTAGGCAGAACATTACAAGACAGGAGGATTTCGTTGGTAACAAAGAAAAGAATACTGAACTGTTACGTGATATCTGTCCTCCTTTAGGGCAGCGAATGTTGGACAGTCCCCTCAAAGATGAAGAAGTGACTCGAGGCAACGGAGGTATGGTTCTACAGAAGGATGCTAACGATTTCATGGGCTGAGCTTGTCAGCAACGATGACGTTTTGGAGAGGATGCAAACAAGGAAGAAGCTTATATTTAACATCAGGAAGACGCAGCTGAAATTTCTGGGATACGTAATGAGAAAGGAAGGCTTGGAGAATCTGATACTCACAGGGCGGATAGAGGGAAAGAGAAACAAAACAAAGAAACGTATGACATACTTAGTGGGCTTAAGCAAGTGGATGACAGAACAGGGTTTGAGAGAAGTAGCAAAAGGACAAAACATGTTGAAAACTACAAGGGATAGGGAGAAGTGGAGAGCCATGATCGCCTCCATCCTGAAGGGAAACGGCACCTTGAGGACACATAACGCAGTAGATAAAGGCGTTTGGATAAAGGCGTTGGTTAGATTCAGTCACAGGACGCAAAGAGTGTGAGTTCAATACCCGATTAAGGCAGTGGAGAACTTGGAGAGAGGGAATTAACAGGAGATAACTGATAACTGATAACTAAAATAACGTTTAAATAATTATACATATATGTGTGCTTGTGCGTGTATATATATATATATATATATATAGTTTTCTTTAAATTACATTATTCGTTCTGAATTAACATTGAACTCTCAGGATTTAATCTTCCTTGGGATTATCCATACAGATTACCAAGATTTTCATTACTTATATATATATATATAGAGAGAGAGAGAGAGAGAGAGTACATATTTTAATCTTTTCACCCCAAGCAAGGCATTAATGGCACTGGAACGCAGGGGCTTACAGGCGGTGAAATAGAATGAGAAGATTGAAAATTCGGAGGACTGAGGAAAGAAAAGAAAAGAACAGAACATGTTTTAAAAAGACAGACGATGGCGATTGATGATGCATTGAAAATTTTTTTAGCATTGTAGTTATGAGGGAAATAATAAATCGGGAGTGTGAAGTGCGAGAAAAAAACTGTTAGAGTTGAAATGGCGGTTGCATCTAGGTAGTTCAGTAGTAAGACGGTGAGACCTAATTGCCAATCCAGTAGAAAGCCTAAATTCCTGTAGTCGGAGCACCAAGGAAAAAAATGCTCATCCGTGCAGATACCATGAAAATATTTGTAGAACAGATAGAGAGAAACCTAGTCATGTCAATGAGAAAAAATGATTGCAGACGAGATGCTTCATCAAGATTGATTGTACTGTAAACCCATCTCTAGAGGCCCAGTAGGAGTCCCAGTCCATATATATATATATATATATATATATATATATATATATATATATATATATATATATATATTATGAAATGGACAAAGTGCGACAATTATTCAAGACATTTTTTTATGTTTATACGTTCTTTTTATAGATACAAATATTTAAGTAAATGCTCTGTTTGTAATAAACATAAAAAATGTCTTAAATAATTGTCGGACTTTGTCCATTTCATGTGTGACGTCATTTCTTTACATTTGGATACGCATTGAGCAGATATGAATTAATGAGAAAAAATCATTGAGAATTGTGTTTAAAAACAGTAAAATCGACCTTGCTAACCGAACGCTCCACTGTGGCCCAATCGGTTAAGGCACGTCAGGCTATATGACGGTTCCGTATAGGATACAGGTTCGATTACTGTCAGAGGACGCATATTTTCTATAAAAATTTCTCGGACATTCAGGCCGGTAAATATTATTAATACTGTTTATTATAAAACAGATCATTTACTTAAATATTTGTATCTATAAAAAGAACGTATAAACATAAAAATGTCTGATACATACACACACACACACACACACACACACACACACACACACACACACACATATATATATATATATATATATATATATATATATATATATATATATATATATATATATATATATTAAGCATTTCACCGCCAAGCAAGGCGGGATGCCACTAGTACGCAAGAGGTTACAGAATGGGAGCGAGAGTAAAGAAGCGTGATGGAGGAAAGATGAAGAGAAGGACAGGGAATAGATCAAGATATCTGGAGATGTCGATTGACATTACATTTGAATAGTTTGAGATTATAGCTATCAGGGAAACAAGTAATAGGAAGGGAATTCCACAGACGTGAGGTGCGAAACATGAAGCCATTGCATTAGAAGAGACGGCCACATTTAATCGTTTCAACAGTGAAAGGGTGGGATCGTGATGCTAGCCTAGTAGCACGCTTAAATTCTTGCAGTCTGGGAACGAGCGAAAGTAGCTCGTCGGAGCAGTTACTGTGAAAGTATTGTAGAAAAGGCAGAGGTAGGCGATGGCAAGTCTGTGAGAGAGAGAGAGAGACTGAAGACGAGATGCCAGATCTGGACCAACAACCTTGCATATCTGTTTCTGGATCTTGTTGAGGACCTTAAGGTGAACAGCGGAGGCACCAGAACATATATGACAGCAGTATTCCATGCAAGGGGGAATGGTTGATTTATAAATTTGGCGACACGGGCGAGAAAAAACTTTTTGGCGTGACACAGGGAACCAACTTTCCTTGCGGTGGATGAAGCTATATCAGGTCAGCGGTCAGTGTGAGACCAAGCAGTCGCAAAGAGGTTCTGTCGTGGAGTTGAGCATCAGACATTCTAATGGAATGCAGAGATTGTTCCCTGTGGTGAGTAATAGAGAGCAGTTTTGTTTTAGAGGCATTAAAGTTAACCAGCCAATTTCTGCCCGAGTCACAATCGATTGGAGGTCCTTTTCGAGACTAACGGCCAGGTTAGTTTTGTCAGCGATACCAGACTTATTTTTCAATACATGGACGAATTGTAGATTTATAAATGTACAAGTTGGATTCTGACAAGAAAAGGGTTTTGGTACAACACAGGGAATCAAGCTTCCTTGCAGTAGACGTAGCAATTGATTCAATAAAATAACTTCATGTCAGTGGAAAACGTGAGGCCAAGAAGGCATAGAGTGTTGCTTTTCTAGAGCTCAGCATCAGTCATCCTGATTTTAGACAGAAAAGGTTTTCTGTGGTGATTAAAATGAAAGCAGTTTTGTTTTGGAGAAATTGAAATTCACAAGGCATTTCTTGCCCCAGTTAACAACTGGTTGGAGATACGTTTTCCAGAGTAGTCGTTTGGTTTACTTTGCGGAGCTATTTGATTTGCTACTAAGACAGGTAGTATCCTCTGCGTAAATACCTAATTGGGTACTGATGACATTAGTGATGTCATTGATGAAGATCAGAAACAGCGCAGGTCAAAGAATAGAGCCCTGGGGGACTCCCGCGTTAGTATGAGATGATCTGGGAGCGTTCCCGTTCAATACGGCCTTAATCACTCGATTGGTTAGAAACGATTGGATGAAACTAAATATATGTCACATGACACTGTAGCCCATGAGCTTGTGTAGAAGGCTAGCATGCCAAACACCTCGAGATATCTAGAGACACAGCCTGAGTTTTACTATTTTTATCTAAAGCTTGACAGATAACTTTAATTTGAAGGGTCAGACGGTTCCCCAGTGTTCGTAAAACAGCGAAGGACTTCAAACAAGATCTAAATGAGGAAGCATCGATGCTTTTATTGGAAAGTTTGGCAAGGACAGGAGCCAGCTCAAGAGCACATTTCTTTAGGACTATGGCAGCTATTCATTTACATTTGCTTGTCTTGTGGGGATCTAATTTAGAGATGATGACAGAAACCAGTGCTGGGGTTATGAGTATGACATTCAATGAAGCCCCCATTTTAGGGCGAAAACCTGGGAGAGGTTCTCCAGATGACACGACACTCTACTGAGTATTTGTCATTGTTCAAGACGCTCTTGCGGAGCCGCTATTAATCTTTAGAACCAAACTTGTTCAGAGTGTTTGGGTGTCAAGAAGAAGACAGTATAGAACATTCGGAAAGAGTTGTTTCATATATCCAGTCAACATCATGGTGTTTGGAGTGATCACTCGCGATGAAGAAGTTATGATTCCATTCATCTTTCCACAGAGACTAACACTCAACATGGAGGCCTATATATAAAAAAAATTAGTAATTTTAAAAGTTTAAAATTTATATTGAGTTTTAAACTCAATATAAATTTTAAACTTTTAAAATTACTAGTAACACAAAAACTTTGTGAGCTTATTTTTTTTTGTTTTAAATTCAGTTTAAATTACCTCCAAAAGTTTGTGAATTCAGGAAATCAGTTTTATTTCTGACAAGGAATCAAAGTCAAAGTGAGAGGTTTCGTGACGTGAAGTTTTAAATTTCCTCAGAGTTTGTGAATTGAAAAAACTTATCTCAATTGACATTCCACGGAGTTTGTGGTTTTAAGAACACAATTTTCAGCCTGAATTGGAATTTTGGGCCAAATTGGAGTTTCGGCCCAAATCGGTCTTCGGACCAGAATTGGATTTAAAGTGAGGTTTATATCTAAATAAATAAACCGCATATTCTGTCTGTCTGTCCGTGTGTCTGAACCCCCCTCTAACTCGGGCTACACTTGCTCTACATAGACATATTATACCTTTTGGGAAACAGGATGATAACAAGATTTAAAATCTGTCCTTCATGTTGCGTTTGAACATCAAGCATTGGAATTTGTGTCTGAATGAGAAGGGAACAGTTAAAAATTTAAATTTTAAAATAACTAAAAAAAAAATCTAGTGATTTAAAAAGATTTTAATTTATACTGTGTTCAAAGTAACACTAAAACTTTATGAATTTAAAAATGTTTGTTTTAAATTCAGTTTAAAATATCTCCAAAATTTTGTGAATTGAGGAAATCAATTTTATTTCTTCAAAATGCCAAAGAATCAGATTTAAAGTGAAAGGTTTCGTGACGTGAGGTTTTGAAATTCCGCAGTGTTTGGGATTTGAAGAAATCAATTTTAGGTCTGAATTAGAATTTATATATATATATATATATATATATATATATATATATATATATATATATATATATATATATATAAAGAAAATGTGCACTCCGAGAGGGTTTGGACATGGGTTCCACTTTATAGGAGAAACCGGTGTGTTCTAGACCATTCAGCTACGAAGAGCGTAACAGGCAAACAAAACTCTTTTTAACTTTTTAAGGAATGCACATCAACTGGCTGGAATTTTCTGGAAAGTTCATATGTTCTCGTAAACAAAGCAACTTCTATAGGAAGCTGGACTAAAAATAAAGTATTTATTTATTTATTTAAATGAATAAAATTACCCGTTTAAAAATAAATCAACTACCCACTACCCAATTTTCTCGACACGTTTATTTATTTAATTTTGTAAAACCACCGCATGGTTTTTTTGGGTTTTTTTTTGCACTTCCCAAAGCTTCGTCTCACGCGGAGATGGTCTCTCCAGGCAGATATGTTTAATAAGTGGCCTCCTTGAAAAATCGACCACAGTGAGGCTATAGCTAATTGTCTACGTAAATGGATAGACGTTCAAAGACGATCAAATACACAGATCTCTCCCTCCCCATATCTATCTATCTATCTATCTATCTATCTATCTATCTCAGTCTGTTCATATCTATCTATCTATCTCAGTCTGTTCATATCTATCTATCTATCTATCTATCTATCTATATATCTATCTATCTATCTATCTATCTATCTATCTATCTCAGTCTGTTCATATCTAGCTACCTAATGCTTTTATCTCTCTCATTTTCTTTCGCTTTGTATGTGTGTGTGTATGTGAGTGTGATTTTGTACGTGCGTGTGAGTAGAAGAGCGTGTTTGTCATGTGAAACGTCCACATCAAAGACGTCTCCGAAAACACAGCCGGTCACAATTCTCTTCAACAAAAACAGACCCCATCCGTTTGACATTTAAGTCCAATTTATTTGGGGGAAAACCCCGACCCCACTTCTTAAAACCTATGGAAATCCTTCTTATCAAACAAACAATTTTCCTTCTTTTTTCTTTTCTTGTTTTTTATCATCGTCTTTCTTCATCTTTTTTTTTTTTTTTTTTTTTTTTTTTTTACCATTCGTTCATTCGTCCTTTCATTTACGGGCAACAAGAAAAATACTTCTCTTTCGAAAGGAGAGCCTCGCCGGCCGAAATCACTTGAAGAAACAACAAAAAGAGAATTTGTAAAAAAAAAAGAAAGAAAAAAAAAAAGGCTAGTTTTTGGAAGGGATGTTACGGAACAGCTGTCGTCTGACGCCAGTTGGCGCCAGGCTAATCATGTCTTTTACTTCAGTGTTAACACTTTTGGAC
Source organism: Acanthosepion lycidas (assembly GCA_963932145.1). Taxonomy (NCBI): domain Eukaryota; kingdom Metazoa; phylum Mollusca; class Cephalopoda; order Sepiida; family Sepiidae; genus Acanthosepion; species Acanthosepion lycidas. The sequence goes on from OZ010601.1 coordinate 5,242,386, forward strand.
ATAATACATGTGCGGTCTAGAATAATCATGCCGGTGAGAAGTTTTTCAACTGATGAAATATGCGTTTCATATCAAATAAACATTCCGCCGCTAATTTTTTTTTTTTTTTTTTTTTACTTCCGAAACAAAATGATCATGCAGAGAATAAAATTATTATTATTTTTAATCCTTTCGCCCCAAGCAAGGCAACAAAGCCACTAAGACTCAAGTGGAATACTGAATCTGAAAGAATATCAGAAAAGGTAAGCACCAGTTGTAGCATACCTACGGACGGTAATGGGTATGTCCCCATTCACATATTTACAGTAGTAAATATTGTATATTGGTTTGCAGTAGGAGATTCATTGTAGAATTCACTTGACTTACTTTAGCAGTTGACTACTTCTTCTACACGCTGCTGGTGAATCTTATATGAGTTGTTCTTGTCCTAAGTATTATCGTTGATTACCAACCTTTGTTTGATTATTCTATTCAGTAACCTTCCTTAGGTTACAACGACACTATTAAGGAGAGAGAACAAGAGAGAATTAAAAAGATAGAAAATAATGATTGACATTGCATTAACATTTTTTATGATCAAAATAAACAGGAAAGCAAAAGGCTGGAAAGGAGTTCCAACGAGAAGTGCGAGAGAAGAAACTATTAGCATAGAACTTACGGTTGCATATAACCATTTCAAATGTAAAATGATGAGACCTTGCCGCCAATCTAGTACTGCGCTTAAATTCCTAAAATGTACGTACCAGTTGAAGCTGTGTTACGGCGGTGGTAAAATGGCTGAAGCTGAGATGCCAGGTCAGGACCAATAACATTGCAGATTATTTGTATTTTATCAAGAATCTCTAGACACATAGCAGAACGGCTACGCTTCTAGATACTTTTGCACTAATGCAGGTGTCTCTATCCTTCATCCTAGATTTTTAATTTTCATTAACGAACTTCCCGATGGCATCAGCTTGCTATCTATGCTGATGGCACAACCATTTGCCCCTGTTTCGATAGTAAAGCTAGTCGGTCCAATAAGGACAAATTGGCGGCTAATATCAAAAACGAACTGCAGTCTGTTGTTAACTGGGGTAAAGCATGACTTGTTAATTTTAACGCCTCCAAAACGAAACTACTCTCTATTAATCATCCGAGAGACCCTCTCTGCCTTTCATCAGCATGGCTGATGCTATCCTCCAAGAAAATGACTCATCGTGCCTTCTTGAGCTAACGTTCTTGGCTGACATGAAGTGAAAAGACAATAAGGAATCCTTTGCTAGGTCAGCGGCTAAGAAATTAGGTCACTGGGTGTAGCAAGACAATTTTTCTCTCTGGAATCTATCTTGCATATCTATAAGTCTACTATTCGTCCATGATTAGAATATTGTTGCCACATATAATTTTGTTCTCCTGCTATATATTTAGATATACTTCATATAATCCAAAAAAAGAATCTGCAATATTATTGGTCCTGATCTGGCTGCTCGGCTTCAGTTACTCTCCCACTGTCGTAATGTTGCCCCTCTGTGTCTTTTTTATAAATACTTTCATGGTAATTATTCGGATGAGCTCTTCACTATGGTATCTAGATATTTTTGAATTTAAACGCAGTACTAGATTAGCGGCAAGGTCTCACCATTTTACAGTTGAACTGGCTAGATGTAACCGTAAGTTCTATGCTAAGAGTTTCTTTTCTCTTGATTATATTTCTTTAGTTCTTGCTCCTTAGTAAATTTTCTATTTTCTAGTTCTTTCACACCAAGTAACCTTGTGTGTTAGGGGCATTACTGCCTTGCTTGGAATGAAATCGATTTAAAAAAAGAAAAAGGAATCACTAGACCAGAACTGATAGCAATATTCAATGCATGGAGGAATGGTAGACATATAAATGTTTAAACTATCCTCATCTTTGTCATATTCACGACGTTTCAGCCCTTGTACACACCGGCCTTCTTCAAGTGATTGGAATTTTGAACCAAACCCATTATTTTGTTTATCAGGATAAATTGTTCTAGTTCCACGTGTCATGCCTCTTCCAGATATCTCAGTTTCAGTTATTCCCCTTTAGTAACTCAATTCTCCAAAAAACAACAAAAACGAGGACAAGAGTCCAAACAAAGTAAATAGTGCAAATATTTACAATATCTCATCTCAGAAATATTTACACATTCTTTATTTACATTATTCGGACTATTGTCTGCATTTTTGTTGCCATATTTATCACAACGTTTCGGCCGATGTATACTCAGGCCTTCTTCAGGTGGATGGAATGTAGAACTGAATCCATTATTTCGCGCGCTGGGGTAGACTGTTCTAGTTTGACGTGCCATGTCTGATGGATGTCAGTGATCAGTTATCGTCTGTTAATTTCCCTCTCCATGTTCTCCGCAAACCGACATTCCGAATAATGTAAATAGTGTACATAATACCTCATCTCTGAAATATAGACAGATACCGAAAGGCCGAAACTTTGTAATAAATATGGCGACAAAGATGAGGACAATAGTCCGAATAATGTAAATAGTGTACATAATACCTCATCTCAGAAATATAGACAGATACTGAATGGCCGAAACGTTGTAATAAATATGGCAACACAAGATGAGGACAATAGTCCGAATAATGTAAATAGTGTACATAATACCTCATCTCTGAAATATAGACAGATACTGAAAGGCCGAAACGTTGTAATAAATATGGCGAATAAGATGAGGACAATAGTCCGAATAATGTAAATAGTGTACATAATACCTCATCTCTGAAATATAGACAGATACCGAAAGGCCGAAACGTTGTAATAAATATGGCGAATAAGATGAGGACAATAGTCCGAATAATGTAAATAGTGTACATAATACCTCATCTCTGAAATATAGACAGATACCGAAAGGCCGAAACGGTGTAATAAATATGGCGACAAAGATGAGGACAATAGTCCGAATAATGTAAATAGTGTACATAATACGTCATCTCAGAAATATAGACAGAAACTGAAAGGCCGAAACGTTGTAATAAATATGGTAGCAAAGATGAGGACAATAGTCCGAATAATGTAAATAGAGTACATAATACCTCATCTCTGAAATATAGACAGATGCTAAACAGATACTTATAAATGTATATGACAGATACTGGTATAAAAACATGTCGAGAACGACACAGTGAAAAATATATTATTATTTGGAAAATAATAAGCGTGCCGGACGAAATAAGCACCGATCCGGGGTGGAGGTGAGGGTGGGGGGTTAAATAATTTAGCTTTGCTGGCACCTGGATACAATCGGAAAAGATCATCATCAATTAGTAACATCTATAAACGAGTCGTAAATAAACATCAAGTCGATTAGTAAGTATTGCAAATTAGATTCACACCGAGTACTTTTATATTTGGGACTTTTAGTCAGACTATAATAATATTATAATTAATTTCGGACGAGTATTTCTTACGTTTCATTTCTGTGGCATTTCCGTGGCATTTTTTTTTTGTGATCATCATTCTAAAATTTTTAATTTCACTAGAAACAAGGAAAATCGTACAAATCTGTTACGTCTTATCAGTCGTCCTGTAGGGCAGGGAGTGATGGACAATCTCTTCGAAGATAAAGAAGAGACTTGGAGCAACAGAAATATGGTTCTACAAAAAGATGCTGAGGATACCATAGACCAAACATGTAAGCAACGAAGAAAATTGAAACAAAAAGGAAACTTATACTTATCATCAAGAGATAGTTGAAGTTTCGAGGGTACATAATGAGGAAAGAGGGCTTAGAAAATCTGATACTCACAAGCCAGATTGAAGGCAAGTGGGACAAAGGAAAACATCGTATAACATACTTAGTGAGCTTGAGTAAATGGATGGCGGAACATGGTTTAGGAGAATTAACAAAAACACAAAATTTATTAAGATCTACGAAGGACAAAAAATTGTGGAGAGTCATGATCGCCTACACCTGAAGAAGCGTTTTATTGTCAACGCCAAATATAATTAATTTTAAGTGTATTATTAATCTCATTTATATTTTGGCGATGTTTTTGTGATTCACAGATCTTTATTCTATCTCTTTTTTTCTTTTTTTTTTTACAGCAAGTTTCACCTTGTACAACGGTCAGGGGCCACTGGAGGTAGAGGGGTTAGTTTATATAGATAGGAGGGGAAGATAACGGTTAACTTTAGACTTAAACTGGTTAAGATTGTAATGATCAGGGAAACATCCTCTTGGGAGTCGTTTACGCAAAGAAATAGTTCACGGTAAGAAGCTGTTCAGTGGAACTTGATTCTCATCATTGTAATACGGAGGGAATGGGGGTGTGGCTTGCTTCAATGTATTGGTATAGCAGGTCCTGACCATGAAGGTTACACCTGACGGAAGCAAAGAATGCAGTTCATCTGTGCACTTTCCATTGAAGTAGCGACAAAGCAGGAGAGGCTAGCCACACCCACAGACTGTGAGAGAGAGGTTGGATAGTGGCAAATAATTCGTCACTCGCATGGACCAGAAGACGTTTTTGAACTCTATCGAGACTAGAAAAGGAGGACTGGGCAGCTCCTGCCCAAATAGGACAGCAGTACTCCATTTTAGACCTGATCTGGCTCTTGAAAAAGGTAGATGATAGCATAAACCAACCATTTTACCTGTATCTTTAGTGTTGAATCGTTTATAAGAGTTCAAATTGAGTCAGGTGTGTGTTTGAAGCCGAACAATCTCTCAAGTCATGGTCTTTACTCGAGGCGACATCCGTTCCTCGTGACATTAAAGAAGCAATATAAAATTTTTAAAATATCATCTATTTTTTTCAAGAAGAACTATTTTCATCAAATTAAAGGAAGCTGTTTTCATTCAGCAAAGAAACATGCTGTCCTAAATAAATATGAAGAAAAAGAAACAAAAAGAAATTCAAAAGAGGCCGACTCAAGTTCATGAATTCTTCGCTATTCAGTGGTTAAGGCTTCTTCTCTAAAAGAGATTAGTCAATGTCTACTGATGTTTACTAATATTTCAAAATGTTGTTCACGAAAATCGGGATCAGGATTAAAACCTGAATTGTCTATCACAATGAAACCAACAGCAGCAACAACTCAAATGGTGAGCACATGAAACTTGAAGAGAAAAATAATGACATAATCAAGATGTTGACGTTCAAAAATCCTTCAAATCGGTTCGTTATAGAAATAATGGAAAGAACGAGAAAAAGCTACTGGAGTCAGGTCTTTCGAAACCTGATTTCCTCAAAGTACTTGTTATTTCTGTATCCTTCCTTCTAGATACGAAACTATATTCATACATTTACACTATTTACATTGTTCCGACTGTTGTCCCCATCTTCGTTGCCTTCTTCATGACATTTCGATAGTTGTACACTCCGGCCTTCTTCAGGATCTGTCTATATTTTTGAGATGAGATATCGTAACTATTTACACTGTTTACATCGTTCGGACTTTTGTACTCATCTTTGTTGCCATATTCACGACGTTTCGGCCGTTGTACGCTCCGGCCATCTTCAGGATCTGTCTGTATTACTGAGATGAGGCATTGCAACTATTTGCACTATTTACATTGTTCGGACTGTTGTCCTCCTCTTTGTTGCCATATCCACGACGTTTCGGCCGTTGTACGCTCCGGCCATCTTCAGGATCTGTCTGTATTTCTGAGGTGAGGCATTACAACTATTTACACTATTTACATTGTTCGGACTGTTGTCTTCCCCTTTGTTGCCATATTCACAGAACATGGAACTCGAAGAGAAAATAATGACATAATCAAGATAATGATGTTCCACATGACTTCAAACAAAAGATTAGGAAGGAAATCACCATCAAAGAGCGATAACAGTTACTGAACATAAGAAATGTTTTCCTCAAAAAGTGTTTCAAGAGAAAGGTTTTATAAATTTCCAACGAAAGTATCAGTGACTGCTCGGCCAATGAATGCCAAATATTTCCTTGTAGGGAAACGGCGAATATTACCATGTCCAGATATTGAATCAATTGCTAGGTCTGATGTTAAAAAAGTTAGTTCCTTGTGTCGTGCGAGACAAGTCTTTTTTTCTAGAATCTATTACACACATTTATGTTTTCTTGTATGCAAGAGGTTAATGCAAAACATACAAAATATATTAGAAAAACGGTTGCTTCGAAACTTTAAGGATAAAATATACGTGTTAAAAACATTCATTATGTGAGAAACAATATTTGTTGATGAAGTTTTTGTTTGATTAGTCGCCTCATCGCGAACAGACAGACATATAATAAGTTGAAAAGGTTGGCGACAAAAAGGCTGAATACTGAAGCAGTGAAAAATGTACAACTTTGAATCGTTGCATTATAAACAATTATCTGACAAAAAAACATGGAATTGAGCGACACTAAATCAAACTCTGCACACAAATGCAGTTTCCATTCGTGGATAAAAACTATGACATATTTAATGTTATATATATATATATATATATATATATAAAATATTAGTGGTCAATATACATACATACATACATATATATATATATATATATATATATATATATATATATATATATATATATATATGTATAAATGTCCAAGAAGATAGAATCGAGTTAGAACTCAATGTTGAGGACAGAGTAAGAATATGATATAATAAAAATTGGCTCAAACACTAATATTCCATGGTTATAATTTATTACATTGGAGACGAAATCACGATCCAATTCCTCAGACCTACAAATTTCAAAAAGAAATCGGATATATATATATATATATATATATATATATATATATATATATATATATATATATATATATATATATTGATATTGTGTGTGTATCGAAAATACTTTTACAAACTTTGTGGAAGGGTTACAGACCCCAGAAGAAGGACAAAAGTCCATCTGACTATACTTCCGCAAACCCTTCCTTTTTGAGATATTAAGTTCAAAGATTACAGTAGATGCTGTTAGATGTACAATCCAAGATATAATCAAAAAATACTTTTACAAAACTTTAAGGACGGGTCCTTAATTCACCTGTAAACTCTCTTTTAACTTCATCACTCAAAAACGAAGGATTTGCAGATATATGTGTATATTCACTTTTGTCCTTTGTTTTGGGGTGTGGAAATCTCCCCCAACGTTTGTAAAAAAGATATTTTTGATAAACTCTATATATATATATATATATATATATATATATATATATATATATATATATATATATATATATATTTCATTGAATAATATAGACATATTATGCTTACTTCTTTTTATACTGATCGTTTCCAGTTGTCTACTCAGTTTCTTGATGTTAAGTTAAATTCATCAAGGAAAGTTCATCACTGTTTAACGGTAGCTAAATATAAAAATATAGTTTTGAGCTCTGGTACATTCATGGGTAAAAGTGCTCAACATTATGGGAGAGCAAATCTAAATGACCTGAAGATTCAGTTCATGCATAAAACAGACTGTCGCCGCTTAGTGTTGACCTCTGCACTTTTATATGTACATATGTTGTATCTTTGATATTGATCCCTTTTATTCTTACCTTAAATCACGATGTTTATCATTCATGCGAGCGCACACAGACATATATACACATTCAAAGAACACGCAAATAACGCATCTCACATGAAAATGAACTATTAACGCCAAAAACAACCCCCTTTATAAATGGCTAAAAAAGTAACCGTAAGCGCTTAAAACAGGAGACAATATGGACATTTATTGCCCTCCTTTACTTCCACCAAACTTCAAAAAGTAAGAACGCTGGAAAAACTAAAAAAAAAAAATAATAATAATATTTTCCTTGTTCGTCCTATCTAATGAAATTCATATGTATATTATAAACAGAGCATTTACTTAAATATTTGTATCTATAAAAAGAATGTATAAACATAAAAATCTCTTTAAATAATTGTCGGACTTTATCATTTTCATAATGTGTGACGTTATTTGTTTACATTTGATACGCCATGAGCAGATATGAATGGACCTGAGAGATTCATAGAAGATTGAAGTTCAAATACAGTAAATTCAACCTTGCTTACCGAATGCTTCCCTGTGGCCAAATCGGTTAAAGGCACGTCAAGCTAAATGACGGTTCCGTATAGGATACAGGTTCGATTTCTGTCAGAGGACGAATATTTTCTGTGAAAATTGCTCGGACATTCAGGCCGGTAAATGTTGTTTCCTACTGTTTATTATAAACAGAGCATTTACTTATATATTTGTATCTATAAAAAAAAAGTATAAACATAAAAGTGTCTTAAAATATATATATATATATAAAGAGGACAAATGGAGTACAGTTCCACTGTTCGTAACATTTAATTTGAAAGAGAGCTCTATACAGATTAGATCCGAATCTTATTTATTTTAGGATATTAAAACGAAAACAGTTTAAAAAGCGCCACACACTTACAATTATGTTTCAACACTACAAAAGTAACTCTCCTCGGGCGATGGTAAACTGCAGGCGAGTGAACGATTATTTTAATTTCGAAAAGCAGAATACTTCCTCTTTTTTTGAGAAAAATATATATTCTGCTTGTATATGTATGTGTATATATATATATATATATATATATATATATATATATATATATATATATATATATATATATGTGAAGTGCCTTCTGTACTCCCGTGAGACATGGCTGGTGTACCGCACTCTCATCGCTGATAAAGATCGATTCGTGGGGTATCCAGTGGATATCCCACACACCAGAATCTGTGTCCATCAAGAATGCCAACAAAATTATCATCGAAGCGTACATTCATTGTCACAGTCTTCGATGGTGTTGCCATGTGATTCGCCTTAAAGACAGAAGAATCCCCAAGAAAATAGTCTACGCTGAGTTGCTCTACGGCACTCGACTCAAAAATAAACAAAAAGAGCTTCTGTAGAAGCCTAGCTTAAGGAGAATAAGAAATTGCTTCTTGTGATCGAAATAAGTGGGGGCGTATAATTTAGGAAGGCACAAATATCTTCCAAGAATGAGTTGGGCAAGTGTCAAGTGTGCAGCAAGAAAAGGGGAAATCATTGACCCAGTTGACCATAAATTTATATGTGATGAATGTGGCAGAGTATATCACACGAATGCAGGCTTCGTTATCCAAAAGAAGAGACATATTTGTTAGAGTTTGATAAATTAAGATCACTGCTTAATATGCGAAGTTTGTCGGAAAACCTGAAGAAACCGCTCCGGTCACACCCGTCACCTGAAACGCCGCAACCAAGCTGAAAAAACTTTAAAAATCAGGTCAGGCCCAGTACAGAAGAAATTAGTTTGCCACATCTGCAATGAGTTTTACAAATCACTTGCTGGCTTCAAGAGGCATTGCCGTTCGCAGGAGAATCTATCTCAATCTGTTACTATAGATCTATTTCAGTTTATTCTCATCTGTCTTTTTTCAATCTGTTACTATCTATCTATCTATCTATCTATCTAAGGAATACATTATATACAGAGTTATATATGCAACTAACACATGAATGGCATAATAAAAATCCTATATTACTCATCTCGTTCATTGCAAGAACTTTTCACACTAATAACAGTTTTATCAATCTTCCTCTTACAAGTTCTGGATGTAAAATAGATATAACCGTATTTATATCCATAGTAATATATAAATTGATGAAAACAAAATTATCTGAAGAAGCCTTTTGAATGCGCAACATATATATATATATATATATAAATATATATATATATATATATATATATATATATATACACACACACACACATTATTCGGAGACTATATATATATAGCCGAATGGGTAACTATAGGTAGATGTTTGAGCAAGTGATTGTATACAAATACATAGTGTACAAAAAACAGTTCTCATTGGGGGGCAACAGAGCTATTCAATATATATATATATATATATATATATATATATATATATATATATATATATATATATATATATATAAGAAATATACATATCTTACATTAATTGCACAAACCCGTGTTGGATGCTGAAGCCATTTTCAAGTACTGAAATTATATTTATTTCCATTTATATTTTTATGGACTCCGGTTTCAATCGAAAATATTTTTGGTTGACTCCGGTTTCAATCGAAAATATTTTTGGTTGACTCCGGTTTCAATTGAAAATATTTTTGGTTGACTCCGGTTTCAATCGAAAATATTTTTGGTTGACTCCGGTTTCAATCGAAAATATTTTTGGTTGACTCCGGTTTCAATCGAAAATATTTTTGGTTGACTCCGGTTTCAATCGAAAATTAAAAATAAAAATAATAATTCCAGCACTTGACAATTGATTCGGCATGAAACTCACAGTTGTTCAATTAATGTAACATATGTTTATTTATCAATATATATATATATATATATATATATATATATATATATATATATATATATAATTAACTGTAGGTGCTGTCAAAAAGAAATCTACGTAAGTTATTAATAATTATTTGCTGACACAAGCCTTCTCTTTATAGACATCAACCAAGTATGTTGTACCTCAGTGGCCATGGTATATATATATATATAATTGTCAGAGCTACAGGAATGTCGGACGCCCATGCCTAAGATACAAAGACAAGCTGATTTGGCGAGTAGAATGGAGATCAACGTATTTTAGTGGACTCAGCAGTTTTCAATCTTCTTGTCTGAATCATCTTCAAGAAGCGAGAGCAAGATCTAAAAGGTCATCTCACAATCCTCACACTTGCTCCATATGAGGCCTTCTTTGTAAATTACTAGCGGGTCTTAAATGCAACTTAAGATATTATTATTATTATTATTATTATTATTATTATTATTAGTAGTAGTAGTAGTAGTATATATATATATATATATATATATATATATATATATATATATATATATATATATATAATAGAAATTTCCTAAAATGTTTAAAAAATTGTTTTGCGAAAGTTCTAAGTACGCGTTACCATTAGAACTCTTGTTGTATGATGGGCGTGGGTACCTTTCTTGTCTGTTTGGTGCGTGGAATCGAACAAAAGACTCTTTCTAGCCAAAAGGTTACCATTGTAACTCCAAATAAACGCACCCTTTTTGAATCATTATTCTCTATGTATTTCCTTACCAATTCAAAAGAATTCAATTGATAAGATTCTCTATCCGCTCGAGGTGAGGGTTAGCACTTTTAATTCCACAGGTCCCTTTAAAATCTTCCTTGCCGATGGTTATGCTGTGAATCGAACCCAGACTGTCACGTATTAGTGATAATTCGCTGAATAAAGCCGAATCTTAAACTATCCGGTGATCAATATATAATCAATGCAATTGCTGGAGGCAGTCGATTGGGTTTAGTTCAACACGTCGCGGTATACGATGAAAGTTATTGGAGCCTTTGAACTGTAAACTTTTAGGTACAGGTTGAGCGCTATTGTAAAATTTATTTAATATAAGTTTTCTTGGAATGGTAATTTCTCTTCTGGGAGTCTTTGCAGAACCCATTCTTTCCAAACCATTTTGTTCTTTTAATCTTATATTTCGTAAAACTTATTAGAAAAAAGGTACCCCGTTATTAAGTAAGTTTCGCAAATTCCACCGTACTGGTTTTCGAAAGAAATATAGCCAGAATTCCGAACTCTGATTTTTAGAGAAAGCAGACCACCTCACATTTTAAGTGGTACCTTGCAAGAATCCTCTCGTGTTTTGCATTTGACACAGTAAGCTGCGTTTCGCAGTATTCGATCTTGGCTGTGCTGATAGCGACAGTAAAATAAATGTTAAATCCATTTTCAGTTTTGACAGCATAGTCATGTAATATATTAGAATGATTGTGCAGCGCCAGTGAATATATTTTTGGTCTGATCTCTCTCTCGCAAATATAGAACATGACAAGAGGTGTGGGTTACGTTCAGAAACGGTGTAAAAATTCGATCATTTTTTCAGAATCTTTAGCGACAGATCGGATATATCAGTCGCACTTGATGTTTTAGGTGAATTTTTGTTCTAACAGACTTTCAAAGAAAAGAGCTCTTTTGAAAGTGAAACCATTCATTATGGCTGGAGGAGAATCAGGCTCTTCATGGTGATGAGTGAACGTTAAGAGTTTGGTTTTTGTCACCGTTGAAAGCGATAGAATCAGATCTAAGGAGAAATCACCTGTCGGACTTCGTTCATAGAAATGTTTGACGTGCTGCCTGTTTTGGATTAAGAAGAAAGAAAACAATGTTCTTTCAATGCATTGATTGGCAGGACATGCGTCTTCTTAACAAAATGAGGAATTTATCGGATTTAACCCTTTCCCGCCTAAGATTTTTAGAAAAACGTTTCATTTTCAGAGAAAACTTTTATTTGTTTTTGTATAGTAACGAAAAAACTGAGGAACCTTGAGGTACCCACGCGGTCGCTGGCACCTCTACCAGACGTATGAGTTGACAATTGGACTAGTTTCAAGCTCAAAGGGTATAGAAAGAATCAAGATCGACGTATAAACACGTGTGTAGCTGGTTTTTGAACCTTCTGTTTTAGCCGTGTTTATTCGTCCGTGTCTGAAAAAAGGCACATTCGGTAAAAAAACTTATATACACATCTACGTCGGGCAATGAAGTAAGAAACATATCTGGCTTCAATTAATTCTTTAAATCCAGGTTTTATAGCAAGCTTTCCAAAACGAAACTGCGCTCTATTAACCATCTTAGATAATCTTTCGTGCCTTCCATCACAATGGCTGACGCTGACCACCAGGAGAGTGACTCTTTGCGCTTTCTTCATCTCATGTTCTCCATTGACCTGTAGTAGAAAGATTCTATGGAATCGATTGTTAAGTCTACTGCTAGAAAAGTTGGTTAATTCTGTTGTGTCAGACAATCTATTCTCGCCAGAATCGATGCTGGTACATTTTTAAGTTTACCATTATCATGTATCGAATATTACGACCACATCTACTTTGTTGCTTCGGTTTTATATTTTTTTTTTATTTTCTTGTGATAATCCAACGAAGAATCTGCAATGTTATCAGTCCTGACCTGGCATCTTGGCTGTAATCACTTTCCAAACGCGCAAAAGAAGCTTCTCTGTGCATTTTCTATAAATATTTTCACGATAATTGTTCGGATGAACTTTCCTCATTGGAACCATGTTTTGGAAGAAAGGTTTCAGAATGTTACTTTTGAAATTATTAGCTACAACCGTAAGTTCTATGTTAATAGTTTCTTCCGCCGCACGTCTCGTTTATGGTACTCTATGTTGCCTACTTGCTGTCAATTGTGGATACTGGAGAACTAAAAGTAGAGATTTACATGTTTACAGTTGATTATCTTTGGATAACATCCTTAATCCAAATATACATTAATTCATGGTATCTTTAAAAATGCATGCAAAGATAATTAATAAAAATATATATATTGCATGTACTGATAAAAAATTTAGATATCTTTAAATAAAACAGAATATTCAAAGAGATCATAAGTTCTTATAAGAAAATTTTCGTGTTGAAAGTCTTTAAGTCCTTAGCATATATATATATATATATATATATATATATATATATATATACAAGTATAGGATTGGTGTATACGGAATAAATTCCAATAACCAACAATTACTATTCTTAAAAGAGTGCTCAATACAGAGTAGGGCAAATATAATTATTTATTCGAAAATTATAACATAAAAATATAAAATCACTACAAAAATAGCCATTTTGTTTCAACACTTCTGGTGTCTTATCAAGTGATGGTGTTGAATGTAGAATAAAGGATTTTAAACCTTTTAAAACCCTTTATTCTACATTCAACATCCTTACTTGATAAGACACCAGAAGTGGCTATTTTTGTAGTGATTTTATAATATTTTTATGTTATAATTTTCAAATAAATAATTATATATATATATATATATATATATATATATATATATATATATATATATATGTGTGTGTGTGTGTGTTTTGTGTGTGTGTGCATATATATATATATATATATATATATATATATATATATATATACGGTTGATTTGTCAGGAAGTAGAGTCGTAATGTTTTGGGGCTGGAAGAGTCGATTCCCAGTGTGCAGCAACTTTGGAAATTGCCTGAAAACCATACCACAGTTTAACCGAAGCCTTGTGAGTGAAATTGGGTAGACGGAATCCTAGGCGGGGGTCGGGGGTAACGTCGATATCTGTGCTAGCACGAAGTCACAAGTCGTCGTGACAGAGGGTTTGACTGTGCTGGCCTTGTTCAGATTGTTGATCACGCTGGATAACACGCTGTTTTCCAGAAACTGTAACGAAGGTCCGCTTAGCATAGTTGCAGTAGAAACCACAGGTTGGCTCTGTGGGGGTTGAATAAACACAAATGCGTCTGAGAGAGAGAGAGAGAGAGAGAGAGAGAGAGACAGACAGACAGACAGACAGACAGACAGAGTGTGAAAGGGAGAGAGAGAAGAGTGTTAATATGTATGTAGGTATGTAAGCATTCCTTGATAGCAGTAATTCTTTCGACTTTCGCTGCAGGATTTTTAGGTGTGTCCGAAGCTTGAGGGTAAGGGACTGCGAATGAAATTCTTTTCACCGTCTGGGCCGGCCCGTTTGCCTGATCGTCACTGTCTTTTTTTTTAAAGACAATAGAATTAATTCCCGAATTGTTCTTCATTTTGATTGTTTCCAGAAATGACTCATTTGGCGACAATCCCTTTTTCTTCACCTACATTTAGGAATGATTAGATTCTCTTTTTTACATTTTTTTTTCTTATCTCTTTGTTTTTATTTCTTTATGAAAAACTAAAATGGGTTGCCAACTTTTAGCTTTCTTTTTTTTTATTTTGAATTAGTGATCTTTTTTATTTTTCAATCACTACACAAATACCATCTTCAATTATTTAAATGCAACGTCAATCTTAATTTTCTGTCTTCTTAATTCGTATTCGTATTCTTTTATTAAAGAATTCTTTTATTCGTATTCTGTTTTATTTAAACATTAACGACTTGCACACTAGTGGATTTTACTATATTGCTTAGAGTGAAATAAAGTTAAAGAAAGCTTAAATACACGTTCATTTTTGACGGCATGAGTAAACTAGATTTTTTAATATCTGTTATTTTTCGCGATGCAAGTCGTGTTGTCTTGAACTATTTCTTGTAAACACGAACCCTGACTTTTTTTATTTATCAACATTATTATTATTATTAATTTCTTTTTCCTTTTTATCTGTTTTTAATTTACCTTTATACAGATGTTCTGACGAAGGGATCGGTATAACATGACGACCTATCATGTTTAATTAGTAATCGCGTAGTATAGCAAAAAAACAAAAAAACAAAACAAAAAAAAACTATGTTTTAATGAGACCAATCTAACATTTTCACATTTGCTGTGTACGCGTCACTAGAATGCGCGCCTGTACTCAAAAAAAAAAAAAAGTTTGAAAAATCAAAATGATAAATATCTACATTGACCATCAGGGCTTCAAGAGAGGAATGCAGAAGAAAGACATTCACAGACACATAGTTTGGTTTGGTTCGTTTTACGACATATCAACCTCAATGGTTTGGTTTGGTTTGTTTTATGGCATATCAACTTCAATAGTATGGTTTGGTTTGTTTTATGGAATATCAACCTCAATAGGTTTATTTAATGCCGATAAGATTTTTATTGCTGGTAATATTTTTTCCAAAAATGTGATGCTGTTAAAATTTTTCTTTTAAAAATGTATTGCTGGTAATATTTTTCCTTCAAAAAGTATTGCTGTTAATATATTTTCTTTCAAAAAAGTATTGCTGGTAAAATTTTTCCTACAAAAATATAATATTTTCCCCAGTTCTCCACTACCTCAACCAAGTATTGAACTTACAACACTTTGGGTCCTGTCAGTGGATCTAACCAACGCTATTATCCACTGTGTCATGTTTCCATAAGGAACTTGAAAAGGAGATAACTGATAACTGGCATCCATTAGACATGGCACGTGGAACTAGAACAGTCTACCCCAGCAAGCGAAATGAAGGGTTCAGTTCGACATTTCAACAACCTGAAGAAGGCCGGAGCGTACAAAGGCCGAAACTTTGTGATAAATATGGCAACAAAGATGAGGACAATAGTCCGAATAATGTAAATAGTGTACATAATACCTCATCTCAGAAATATAGACAGATGCTGTAATAATTTAAAAAAAAATGTATTGCTGATAATATTTTTTGCTTCAAAAATGTATTGCTTGTAATATTTTCCCCTCAAATATGTAATGCTGGTAATATCTATTTTCTTCAAAAATGTATTGCTCGTAATAATTCCCCCCCCCCCAAAAAAAAATTATTCCTGGTATTAAAACCTATTTTTACACTTTCATAGTGTTTTGCCCTCAGTTTGGGGGTTAACAGTTTGCCAATAGCTTCGACCCTAACAGGTGCAACCATTACGGGTCAGGATGTACCTGGGAACACCAGCAATTAAGAGGTGGTTCCACGCTCCTCAAATCCTGATCAGAGTCCTTGCTATTGGATGTAGTTTATCGTCTTACCCAGAAATCGGATGAAGTTTATCCTCATACCCAGGACGGCAGCCACGAGGTGAAAACACGATGAACATGTAAGCCAGTGCACCTGTTGTTTCTGTTAAAACATATATATGAAAAGATAAATATTAATGAAAGCTGCAACTTTTGGCCAAATCATGGATTAGACATTTAAATATTATGAGTGGTATTTGCGCAGTGGAGTAATTAATAGCGGTTCCGATGGAGGAATCGAAAAGCCGAGTTCGAATTCCAGTCGAATCCGTTACATTCATTTACGTGCTAATACCCTTTGGAAAGGTATGTATCCGCTTCTTCTCCCCACAACTATGGGTAAATAGCAGGACAGACCGGGATTTCTACCGTAGAAAGAAATGGCAACATAACTCGGGAAAAAATCTGCCACGTTAGTCACGTGTCGAAAGATACATTATTGCCAAAACATGTATCACGCATGGCACATAATTGACCGACATTTTTTTTTGTTTTATAAGATCTTAACTTTTCACTGTAAATCGTGCCTTTGAAGATGTTTCAACTACATATTTCGTCAAAAACAAATGTGCCCTTGTAATAGACATGCCGTTGTGAATCATACATCTTCATTTGAATTAAATATATGTGCCTCTGCAACTGTCATGCCATCGAAGAAATTTCAACTAAGTATTTCGTCCAAAATAAAGGTGAAGCTCTGACTAGACGTGGCGATGAGAATCTTTCAAAACCGTAATTTGAATCACATAAAGGAGACCTCTGCAACAGTCATGCCGTCGAAGAATTTTCAACTGAGTATATCTTTCCAAATAAAAGTGTCTCTTGGAATATACTTATCGGAGAAAGTCATTAAACATCTAGCTTTCTAACAAATACAGATTCCCTTGATATATTCTGACGTGGATCACGATTCATCTATTTTGACACAAATAAAATTGACGCTTTTAATAGACATATTGTCTTATTTTCAACCAACTATATGTGACATCTGCAATAGTCGTGTCTTTGAGAATATTTTAATTAAGTATATCGTCAAAACTAAAGGTGACGCTTCCAATAGAGGTGTGTCAGCTCTAACCATATCAGGGATGGGTGGGGGAAAAACTGGCTGCTTATATTTTAATGACTCAAAAAAACAATTTAATGACTCAAAGAACCAATTTAATGACTCAAAGAACCAATTTAATGACTCAAAGAACCAATTTCGAATCGAAAACCGTTTCTTGACCAGTTATTGAACTCACAACTTTTTGTCTCAAGTCGCTGGATTACTTTAACCAATGGTTTTATCCATATGGCAAAGGCGAACAAAAACTTGGAGAGTTCATTTACTAAAGAGAAATAACTGAAATTTGATGTCCGAAAAAGGCATGGCATGTGGAACTAGGACAATCTACTCCGATGGACGAAATAAAGGGTTCGGCTTATGTTTTGCTATAAATACTCTTTAGTTTACGTTCCCCTTAAGTTTCTTGAATTCATTTTTCTTTATCTGTCTATATATTTGTGATGAGATATTATGATTACTTACATTATTTACATTATTCGGACTGTTATCCTTATCTTCATTGCCATATTCACAACCTCTCAGCCTCTATATCTCTGAGATGAGGTATTATGATTACTTACATTATTTACATTATTCGGACTGTTATCCTCATCTTTATTGCCATATTCACAACAGCTCGGCCTCTATATCTCTGAGATGAGGTATTATGATTACTTACATTATTACATTATTCGGACTCTTATCCTCATCTTCATTGCTATATTTACAACCTCTCGGCCTCTATATCTCTGAGATGAGGCATTGTGATTACTTACATTATTTACATTATTCGGGCTGTTATCCTTATCTTCATTGCCATATTCACAACGTTTTGGTTTCATTTTTCTTTGCATCTCAATTTAGTTATATTTTAAACTGATCTTTTTTATCCTTCGATAATCTCTGCAGAGCTTTTTTGATATCTGCAATAATTTTATTATTTTCCGTTTTTCAGCATTTCTTAGAACCTTTAGAACACTGTTACTCAAAGTGGTGGTCCGTGGACCGCTACGCGAAGCATCAGCTCCCAGTTCGCGGCTAGTGTCCAGGCCATTCTACGGAATCATTTTTAAAGATTAAGGTTATATAATTTTTGTTTTTTATCTTAATAAACTGCTTATATTTTTTTAATAACTTTTTATATATTTTGATATTGAATTATGTTTTGCAAAATAAATGGAAAATGAAAAATAGTCAACTTATATTATATTCATTATGTACAGTGTAACCCGGATATAAGAGACCCGGATATAAGATAAACCCGGATATAAGAGAGATTTTATCTGGTCCCAAATTAGAGCCTGTGTTAATGTATATAAATTAGACCAAACCCGGATATAAGAGAAACCCGGATATAAGATACTTCTCCGGTCCCGACAACTCTCTTATATCCGGGTTACACTGTATATCGTTTCCGGTATAGATTAATATCAACCACGAAATATTACAGGTACGTGAAGAGACTCGGAG
The DNA here is from genome assembly GCA_963932145.1 of Acanthosepion lycidas. NCBI lineage: Eukaryota > Metazoa > Mollusca > Cephalopoda > Sepiida > Sepiidae > Acanthosepion > Acanthosepion lycidas. Next base: position 5,261,319 of record OZ010601.1, read on the forward strand.
GCAAAATGGAGTAATGGATAGCGGCTAGGATTGAGGAATCGGTGAGCCGAGTTCGAATTTCAGTCGAATCGATTACATTCACTTACGTGCTAATACCTTTGGAAAAGGTATGAAACAACTTCTTCTCCCCCCCCCCCCCATAATAAATAGCAGGACAGACCGTGTTTTATAATCTTGGATAGCAACTAGTCTACCACAGAAAGAAAACCTACTGCGAGAAAAAATCATCTGCCTCGTCAGACATGTATCGAAAGATACATAATCGCCTAAGCGAGTATCACGTATGGCACATAAGTGACTAACTGAAGAGACTCGAGGCAACGGAGGTATGGTTCTACAGAAGGATGCTAACGATATCACGGACCGAGCGTGTTAGTAACGTTGAGGTTTTGGAGATGATGCAAACAAGGAGGAATCTTATACTTAATATCAGGAAGAGACGTGATAAGAAAGGAGGAGAATCTGATACTCACAGATCGAATAGAGGGGAAAGAGAGACAAGGGAAAGCAAAGCATGACATAGCTGGCGGGCTTTAGCGTGTGGATGACAGAACAGGGGTTGAGAGAAGTAGCAAGGGATAAGGGGAAGTGGAGAGCCATGATCCAGAAGGGACACGGCACATAGAAGAAGAAGAAGAAGAAGAAGAAGAAAAAGAAGAATGGCATCAAAAACACAAAACTAGAAGAGAAAAAGTGATTATGTCCAGGCTCCATATTGGATATACTGCTATAAAGAAAAGAGGGCCTGGAGAATTTGATACTCACAAGTCGAATAGACGGAAAAAGAGACAAGGGAAAACAACGCATGACATCCCTGGCGGGCTTAAGTAGATGGATGATAGAACCTGGTCTGGGGCAAGTAACAGAGGGACGAAACTTATTGAGAGCTACAAAGGAATGGAGGAAGTGGAGAGCCATGATCGCCTACGTCCTTAAGGGACACGGCACATAAAAACAAAGAAAAAATGCCGGTCTGTCACATACGATAATTTGAGAAGCACTGCTTTAGAACATATATTAAGGAAAAATTATTTTTATTTGATTTCAGAGGCCTTAAACTAATATGAGTTTAATCTGCATAATAACTTCACACTGCAGTTTTTATAATAAGTCTAATAACCTTAATAAAACATGTTCAGACTACATAAAACTAACTCAAACTTTCATTTGACGCCTAAATTAATCGTTTAAAATTTGACAAAAATCTTTCAAAGCAAATTCGAGTTATTGAAGTTTATATGATTTGAATAATAACTTCAAACGAACTGTAGATTATGTCATAAATTTTTGGCAATAAAAACGAAATCATTAAAATGCTGAAAGAATACAAAGCAAAAATCGATAATAATAGTTGACGTAACTTCAGATAATATTGCTGTATTGTTATTAATATTGATCATTAATAGATATATTTAATTTGTCAAAATTACAGTTAGAAGAAATAAAAATGGTCGAAAGACATGTCATTGTTTTAAAACATCACAGAACTTCTAGATAATAAAGCATTATTCTACTGCAGGTAAAAAACATTAATCACCAGAGCTGTTTCGACTTGAAGGCACACAGAAAATCAGTGTGATATCGCATCTTCAGGATGACATCTCGTTTCCGATCATTCCCGTCTACTACCTGTGTATTTGAACACCCACGAAGCCAACCTGTGCTTGACACTGCAACGAAGTCGAGCGAATGTTAGAGATCAGATATAGGATCCACAAGGTCCACATATGATTTTTAATTCAGTCTTGTTCTACTTTAAGACTTGTTGTCAAATGCGGGTTGAGAGTCGAGTCTGCTATGCTATTTAACTCGGGGGAGACGCGATGAGTTCATAATTATCCCAAGGGCATATGTGTGAAAGTGAATAGAAACATCCAGACCAGAATTCGGACTTTGAACCCCGACTTCAGGCTCAGAGACTCTAATTATTAAACCCTTACACAGAAATATATTGCCCAATGCACAACATCAGGAAAACAAAACATTACACTATGCAAGATAAACAACAAAATAATACAGGAAAAAAACTTTCTACTGCTAGCAAGAGCCGTCAAATATATATCTATCTTTTGTTCTTTTATAAATCCCGTTTTTTGAGGCCATCAATTTCAGAAAGGATCAATTTATTTTCTCATTTGGGGCTTCCATTGTATTTTTATCATCAGAATTGAATTCTTTCGGGGTTTATTATTTTCCGTTTTTACTCACTGTATTTGTTTATTGCTTCTTTTTAGATTCTTTTCCCCCCGTTTCCTCCCTTCATATGCTCTCTCTTTTCGTTCTTTACTCTCCAATTCCATTTTTATTCTGCACTTTCATATTAACTTAGCTTAGAACACAAGATTGTCTCACCAGGTCAGTTACAAGTCAGTTCAATTCACAGTTGCTGCCACTATACCTTGTGTCATATCTAAGCTACGCTTACGTAATCGTTAAATACATTTCGACATGTTGTAATGGTTGGTAAGCTTTTATTGCAAGATCAATTACGACTGAGTAGCAAGTTCACTCATCATTGAATGCTCCCTAATTTCGACCTTAAACTTATCTTAGAAAATCATTATCATTTAGCAAATGCCTTCTTTCTTTCTATATATTTTTACTGTCGTCTCTGTTACTTTTCTTTCTTCTTTTTTGTATTTCATTCTTTTTTCGACACCTAGTTCGTTTTTTTCGTGATTCATTCATTTTTTTTCTTTTCGTGATTCATTCATTTTTTTCTTTTCGTGTTTCTTTCATTCTTTTTTTTTCGAGTTTCTTTCTTTTTTTCGTGTTTCTTTCATTCTTTCTTTTTTTTCTTTTCGTGTTTCTTACATTATTTTTTTTCGTGTTTCTTTCATTCTTCCTATTTTTCTTTTCTTTCTTTCTTTCTTTCTTTTCCCCTTCTCGTTTCCCCAGTTTTATTCTTTCTTCTTTCTGTCTATTTTCGACCGCTATCATTCCCTTAAAGAATAACCATTCTTTTTCTATCAAAAATTTAGTTTTTCTATCTTCGCAATCTTTAATTTCCCTGACCTCTTGACACCTTTACTCTTTAACTACAATTTCCTTTCCTACCGCGCCAGACAGTCCATCCGATAACCCTCGCTTAGTCATCCACGAAATGCCATTTCTTTTTTCCCCTTAACTCCAACTTATCCGCTTAAATAATGAATATCAAAACATGGCAACAATTTTGTCTTTATTTTCGCATTTTTCTCTTAATTAATCAACCATTTTCCTTTCCTTGTAATCAATACGACAACATATATATCTCAAATCCCTTCCCTGTAAAAAGAAAATCCTTCTAGATCCACCTACCAAACGTTCGTTCATTTTGGAATAGAGATTTTTCTTCTCTGACAATCGCCATTTCGAAAAAGTTTTAAAAATGGCAGCTTTAAAGACTTACTCTTACGCAAAATTTGAACTTGGATATTTGCCTTTTATTCTCTCTTGAGTCATTTAACAGCTGAAGTTAAAAAATGATAACTCAATTATAATTCACATTTATAAATCGCAACATCCACACACACACACACACACACACACACACACACACATATGTGGGTGTGTATTCAGGCAGCATATTTTAATTCAAAAGTTTCGTAATATATCAAAATCAACCAACCAACACTCAACAAAGTTCATTACCAATATAGCAACAACATATTAAAGTGCATATAACATTTAATGCCATTTTACATTTCTATCAATTTCCGGTCAGCTTTCTTATATTCAGACGAGTTTCACGTGTTTTTAAAAATCACCATCATAACGGGATCCAGATGTTATCTGAGTTACAATAAGTTTGTCTTTGTATTGGTTTGTTTGGACCGAATTTTAGTTGTTCATGCTCATGTTAGAACCCGTCAAATTCTATCGACAGATATAATCTGCTTCCATTTACGATTAGAGCGCATTTCAAACTATCACTTGAGAAAGAAAGTTTAAAATTACTTAATTCTCGTTTATTATGCATCCCTATGACAATGAAAGATTATAATGTACTTGATGCTCTTTTTTTTACCGTAAAAGCAAAAATGCCCCGCAAGCAAGAAAAATATGTGTGCTGTGCGAAGGTGCTTTAGCTGACAGAACTGTACGGAAGTGGTTCGCTAAGAATACAGTTAGTGATTGTAGCTTTATTGATGAAAAACGCTCAGGAAGCCTCCTAATCTACTACAGATGACAACCAAACTAAGACATTGACTGAGAATAACTCGCATTACACAACGTGGGAATTGGTTGAAACACTAAAGTTATCAAAGTCCATCATCCATGAGCACTGAGTAAAGCTTGGTTAATCAAATCGCTACAATGTTTGGGTACCACATGATCTGAGTGAAAAGAATCTTTTGGATCGCTTTTTATCTGTAATTTGCTGTATAAGCGCAATAAAAACGCACCCTTTTTAAGAAAATTGTGACGAGTGATGAGAAATGGATATTTTACAACAATGTTCAGCGAAAAAAGATCCTGGGGTAAGCGACATGAGCCAACTTTAGCCACCTCAAAAGCTATGCATCTAATGGGATTGGAAAGAAATCTTTTACTGTGTGCTTCTGCCAAGTAACTAGTCAATTGATTCTAAAAAGTACTGACTGCAACTGGACGAAATAAAGGCTACAATTCAAGAAAAACGCCCAGAATTAGCGAACAAGAAAGGTGTTGTTTTCCATCAGGATAGTGTCAGATCTCAAGTTTCTTTATCGACCCGGCAAAAATTGTTACAGCTTGGCTGGAATGTCTTACTCAACCCACCATGTTCACCAGACATCGCTTCTTCGGATTTTCATTTATTCAGGTCCTTGAAAAATAATCTCAATGGTAAAAATTTTAATTCTTTGGATGGAATAAAAACGCCTTAATGAGTTCTTTGCTGAAAAACTACAAAAATACTGAAAAGATGGAATCTTTAAGTTAAAGGGAAAATGGAGAAAGTTTGTGCAACAAAATAGTTTATATTGAGTTGAATAAATATTTAATAGCATAATTTTGTTTTGTATTTTAATTTCCATTAAAACTCGGCATGTTCTTTCCGGACAACCAAAATTATTTAGCCCTGAAGAGGAACTTGGGAAGATCAAAAAAACAACAACAAACAAACTATGGTACCTTCCTTGATGAATTTTATCTTAACACCAAGAAACTGATTAGACAACTGGAAAGGATCAGTATAAAAAGAAGTAAGCATAATATGTCTATATTATTCAATGAAATATATATATATATATATATATATATATATATATATATATAGAGTGTATCAAAAATACCTTTTTACAAACGTTGGGCGCAATTTCCACACCCCAAAACAAAGGACAAAAGTGTATATACACATATATCTGCAAATCCTTCGTTTTTGAGTGATGAAGTTAAAAGAGAGTTTACAGGTGAATTAAGGACCCGTCCTTAAAGTTTTGTAAACGTGTTTTTTGATTATATCTTGGATTGTACATCTAACAGCATCTACTGTAATCTTTGAACTTAATATCTCAAAAAGGAAGGGTTTGCGGAAGTATAGTCGGACTTTTGTCCTTCTTCTGGAGTCTGTAACCCGTCCACAGAGTTTGTAAAAGTATGTTTATGTTATATTTTCGTAAAAAAAAAGGAAACTAACTTTCTTGCCCACGTGACTTTTCACACGTTCCCTTTCCTCTTTAAAAGCTCAAGGAGGCTACTCAATGTCCTAGAGCCTTAGAACAGGCTCACTTTCGTGCTGAATCATACGCTTCTCAGATTGGATCAGCCGCTGCTACTACCACTAGGACTAAAAATGTGTTTACTGATTCTGCCGAGGAGGCCACTTCCACTACTATTACTAAAAGTATGCTTTCTGACTTAACTGATTCTCGTACGGAGTGTGACTCTGTACAATTGTGGCAAGTGCTACAACTGTGGAGGGAAACGTCACTTTAAGGATAATCATCGCTATTGTCCTGCCCGTGATAAGAGATGTCGAAACTGTGGCAAACTCGGTCATTTTTCTAAAGTTTGCCGTTCTACCATGCCGGCGCCTTCACGTTCTACCTCAGCTATTATAGTAGCCCGTGCTAAAGACGATGATAGGTCTCCTCCAGTTACTAAAACTTTAGAATTAAAAGGAAAGAAATTAACTGCCCTCATAGACACCGGTAGTTCTGATAACTTTATCAGTGCCCGTAATGTTAAAGCAATGAAACTGTCTACTTCTAAACGGAATTCCGTAGTTTCCATGGCATCATCTGCCATTTCCCTCAAACTATCTGAATATTGTACTGAGGATATTATCTTCAATGGTTACGAATATAAACAAATTGACTTTACAGTACTCCCTGATTCCTGTATGGATATTATACTCGGAGTGCCCTTCTTAAAACTACACCAGAGTATCACTATTTCTTTTGGTGGATCTCAGGATAGTTTAAAAATATGCGCTTTAACCAAGATCAGTTGTGCTCCTGTTAAGTTGTTCCGAAACTTGACCCCTGACTGCAAACCTATTGCTACTAAAACCCGAAATTACCGTGCGGAGGATGCTCGGTTCATTGAAAAAGAAATTCTACAACTGCTTGAGGATGATATAATTGAAACAAGTTACTCCCCGTGGCGTGCTCAAATTGTTGTAACTTCGTCACCTAATAAAAAGAAACGATTGGTAGTCGATTTCTCCCAGACTATTAATAGGTTCACCTTACTTGATGCCTACCCCTTGCCTCGAATTGAAGATCTCGTAAACCAAATAGCCCAGTATCGTATCTATAGTATAATTGACTTGTCCAAAGCGTACTATCAGATTGAAATTTGCCCCGAAGATCGCCCCTATACGGCCTTTCAAGCTGGAAATCGTCTGTTCCAATTTAAACGAATACCCATGGGTGTTACTAACGGGGTTTCTGCCTTTCAGCGATTTATGAATTCTTTCATTTCTGATAACAAATTATCTGGAACCTTTTCGTATATAGATGATATAACTGTTTGCGGTAAAACCCAGGAGGAGCACGACGTCAATTTGGAATGTTTCTTAAAAGCTGCCTCGACATACAACCTCGAAATAAACCGGGAAAAATCAGAGTTTTCACTTCGTTCTATTAACGTGCTAGGATATCAAATTTGTAACGGAACTATCCAACCCGATCCTGAGCGTTTGAAGCCACTTTTGCAAATGCCTCCTCCTTCCGACTCAAATTCGTTAAAAAGGTGTCTTGGTATGTTTGCTTACTATGCGAAATGGATACCTAAATATTCACACAAAATTCGTCCACTGGTCGAAAATAAACAATTCCCTATGCCTCCTATAGTTATAAATTCTTTCGAAAAACTTAAGAAAGACATTGCCGAGTCATCTGTAAAAGTTATTGATGATGAATTGCCATTTACTATTGAAACCGATGCTTCAGAAAAGGCTATTGGAGGCACTCTTTTACAAGCTGAGCGACCTGTAGCATTCTTTTCTCGGTCGCTAAACCCCTCTGAAATACGACTTCATATGGTCGAAAAAGAAGCATATGCCATAGTCGAATGCGTTCGTAAATGGAGAGACCTCCTTGCCGGGAAACATTTTACTATTATTACTGATCAACAAGCCGTATCTTTTATGTTTAAACCTGCTAATCGCGGAAAAATTAAAAACGATAAAATTATACGGTGGAAAATGGAACTTCTTCCCTTTTCATACGACATAAAACACCGTCCTGGAAATGAAAACACAGTTGCGGATACCTTATCCAGAGTATGTGGTGCTGCTGCGTCTTCCTTGAAGGAACTTAAATCGATACACGATTCCTTAATACATCCTGGGGTACAGCGCTTTTGGCATTTTGTAAGGTCTCAGAATATGCCTTATTCGCTTGATGAAGTCCGACGTATGACTTCTGAATGTACGACCTGTGCCAAAATAAAACCCCAATTCTTCGATTCTGCTAATAATGTTCTGATCCGTTCTACTGCGCCATTTCAGCGTCTTTCCATATACGAATATAGTCGATTTCCCTTTGCCTTTCCTTGCCGCGATTGCTCTTCGCAAACTGCTATTCAGTGCCTGACAAGTATTTTCTCCATTTTCGGGATTCCCTCGTTCATTCACTCCGATCGAGGAACTTCGTTTATGTCGGGAGAATTTAAACAATTTCTAACACGACTTGGAATTGGATGCAGTAATACTACTGCTTGATAACCCTAGAGGCAATAGCCAATGCGAACGTTACAACGGCATAATTTGGAATACCATATTATTGGCCCTGGAATCGAAACAGTTACCAATTAGTGCTTGGCAGGATGTTCTACATGATGTGTTAAATGCTATCCGCTCCCTGCTATGCACCACTACGAATGCAACCCCCCACGAACGAATGTTCAATTTTGAAAGGCGGTCCTCCTCCGGTACTGCGTTGCCTGTTTGGCTCTGTGAGCCTGGAGAGGTATTATTAAAACGATTCGGTGGCAGAGGTAAATATGACCCTATCGTTGAGTGGTGGAACTCCTTGAGGCCAACCCTACGCATGCCAAAATACGTCACAATGATGGCCGGGAAGATTCGGTGGCGCTGAGACGGTTGGCACGTTTTCCACGCCCGGATGGACCTCAAAATGGACCTGAAAATACTCAACCCGACGTGGACCATGCAGACTCAACCCTTTTGCCTGATACAGGTCCCGTTAATATTTCTTCACCTTATAGAGAAAATGAATCTGTGAATAATAGCCAGAATCCTGAAAGTCAGCCTTCTCAGAGGTCTGGCTCTTCCAGTGGTGAACTACCTCCACGCTGGTCTAGCAGGATTCGTAGACCAATCCAACGACTGGATTTATAAAACTTTTTCAATCTCTTTATCAAGTGGGGGAGAATGTTATATTTTCGCAAAAAAAAAAAGGAAACTAACTTTCTTGCCCACGTGACTTTTCACACGTTCCCTTTCCTCTTTAAAAGCTGCGTTCTTCTTCCTTTTCATTCTGAATTCTTTCCTTTGTTGATTACTGACTGCTGTGAATTAAGTTCAGTAAAGCCTTAAGAAAAGGTTATTCTATCCTTGCTTTCTTCTCTTTACAACGTAACAGTTTAATACACACACACAATATATATATATATATATATATATATATATATATATATATATATATATATATATATATATATATATATATATATATATATCCATCCATCCATCCGATTTCTTTTTGAATTTGTAGATCTGATGAACTGGATCGTGATTTCGATTCCAATGTAATAAATTACAACCATGGGATATTAGTGTTTGAGCCTTTTATATTATATTATATTCTTATTCTGTCCTGGACATTGAGTTCTAACTGGATTCTATCCTCTTGGAAATTTATATATATATATATATATATATATGTGTGTGTGTGTGTATAATATTAGTGGTCAATATATATATATATATATATATATATATATATATATATATATATATATATAAATTTCCAAGAGGATAGAATCCAGTTAGAACTCAATATTCAGGACAGAGTATATATATCTCGTATGTTCAATGCTAACTCTATATTTACTCGCACTTCTCGCCTGTGGGACTCACTTCCGGCTTCTTGGTTTCCAGACAGTTTTGTTCTTCAGAAAATTAAAAACAATGTCAATCGTTATCTCCTGTCTTCTTGATTCCCCTTCTTTTATTGTTCTTGCTCATTAATAATGTATCCCTTTTTCTTATTCTTTCACACTCAGTAACTCTTGTGTTTTAGTGGCTTTATTGCCTTTCTTGGGTGATTAAAATATAGTTATACGTTTGTGCGGGTCTTTATATATGTGTGTCGCTATACGTATGTCTGTATGTTCATTTACAAGTTGGTAAGCTAAAATTCATAACCACCCATTATAAATTTTGATACATATCTCGCCGTCCCTAAATTCCCTGATATTCCAACCAACGCGAAAATATCAAATCACAATATTTCTCCTTATTTTGATTTATTTTTGAATCAAGAGATTTATTATGTTTCAATATCTAAACTCGAAGCAAACGCTCCCGCCTATTCGATCATCAATAACGGCCAGCCAGTTCGGGAGCAATTCGATTTTTATTACTTTTGTGATCAAAAGGAAAAAAATATTATCTGGCAAATACAATATAAATTATAAATGAAAATAAACACTTAACAAATATAATCCCACTAATACAGATTAAACAAATGATTTTTTTGTTTTTTTGTTTTTTTTTTAATGCAGAATAAAAAAAGGATCTGGCAAACCACTATTGTAGCTTTAGGGAAAAATAACAGAAGTCCGGCCATTACGGAATGTGAAGGCTAGCAAAATGAATAGCAACTCATGTAGTCTGTGTTAGGAAGTGAAGCTAGTTACTGCAACATACAAGGCTGGTACTGAGTTGTTGAATGGAAGGTCTGAGATTATGGCCAAATGTATACACGTCAGGAATTTAATTTTGGGGCTATACGAACCTGGATAAAGTTGGAAATTTTTGGTTTTTCTCTCTTCCTTTGACATTTATTTTATTTATTTACATTTTCCCCACTACAACCCCCCCTTTACTTCCGGTGGTGAATGAAGGCATTTAAGTTCTTGCATTGCCTCTGGTTGATTCAATGAAGGAACCACCTGACAAGACCTTGGTGGTCGAAACTGTGGTAGGATTCCGGTCAGCGTTCTTAGCTTATCTAACACACACACACACACACACACACACACACACACACACACACACATATATATATATATGTATATATATATATATATATGAGTAGATAAGTTTGCCTATCGACCGGTTCAAATTCCTCTTCGGTCTGTTGAACGGGAGTAGAAATTTATTCCTTGTTTCTTGTTTAGGGTTGCATTTTTCCGATTCCTTCTAAAGTCTTCTTCAACTATATTCTTCTTACGTCTGTGAATGTCCTCGAAATTGGAAAATTTGTGTACTCCCTCATTCCTAAAAAACGGAAAAACGTAAGGATGCTGCAGAAGTTGAATAAAAAATAAATATAGCCTTTGTCTGACATATTTAATGAAAGATGTTTAAAAGAAAGATTGCTGCCCAAATATACAATATATATATATATATATATATATATATATATATATATATATAATTATTTATTTAAAAATATGATTCCAACTCGCTACATAAGAGGTCTCATGTTTCAAAACAAGAGCCGAAAACTTCAAAATAATATTTGAATTAACTTGAGTTAAAGTAGGCTCTGTTCCATCTTCAAGCGAATTTTTTTGGGAATAAACTTATTTCTGAAATTTACGAGTTTTAATAGTATGGTCAGAATTGAAATCAAAAATTTCCATGGTAACATCAAGGGCGGATTGTTTAGAATCGGCAGGGGTGGGGGTGTTAATAATTTGTATCAGTATAGAGTTACTTTCATAGATGCCGGGTCACGGTAAGGTGGGGGTGGCTAAATTTACGACGGAGGAAGTTTTCGCATAGTCTCGCTTGAGCGTCTACGGAGATTTATTTTTATTTTATTCTTTTATTATATCTCTTTGTGAAAGGGATTTGTGTATATGAAAAGGCCGTAACGTTTGTTATTTGACGACTTCATAAAGGGTTATCAATTTTTGTAGGTTATTAAAACTATGTATATGGGCTATGGATTTTAAAATTTATTTTTTTGTATGCGTGTTTTTAGCTTGTTATTCAGAGCGTAAGCTCGGTTGTGTCGGCAGAAAACCGTTAATTCTTGCCGGTTGTTTAATAGGTTTTTATTGTTTAGAAGCTTAATAATGTGTAGTTTCTCATGGAGGCACAAAGGGCATGGGTCATCCCAAGTTTTGCAAGTTCTAGTCCTGTTAATGATTTTCCATTTTACTTTAGGTGTCCTATTTTTTTCTTTCAGGTGCCAAAAATATTTAGATAGAGAGGTCTGATGTCTTAAGTTTTTGTTGAAGGAGCATTTATGCTGCCTCCATCTGGTTTTAAAGGCATTTTTCGTGGACCCAATGTATATCATATTATTGTTAGGGTTCTCCGTGGATGATATAGTGCATTGGTATACCACAGATTTGATGCAGCACTTATTTTCTAATGGGCAGTCTACCGGGTTTCTACAATCGCATAGTTTTTCCCTATCATTATCTGATTTAAGTGTAGAGTTATTAAAGCTATTCAGGTAAGGGGGTTTGTTCAGGATATTATTATTGTGTCTTCTTATTATACCTTCTAGATTTTCAGTGCAGCAATAACTCAATTTTAGTGTGTTCTTATTGAATATATTACTAAGCCTACTTTTGGTGGGGAAGTGTTTATCGATTAGAGCTAAGAACTTCTGTCCTAGTTTGATACTAACCATTTGGTTGAACGGAGGTGTATACCAAATGATGTTTCTTTTCCTGTTTTTTTTTCTTTTGGTTATTGCAATTGTCCCTATATTTAATGTTAGCATTTTTATAACCACTACTTTTTAGGGCAGTGTTGTAGAAGTCATTATGTTGGTGGAGTATTACTTTGTTAGCGGAGTTACTGCTAATTCTATTTTCTATTGATGAGGGTATATGTTTAATTGTGGATGGAGGGTGGTTTGACTACGGGTGTATATATAAGGGGTTAGCATTTGGTTTTCTATAAGGTTGGTACGTGTTGCTCGGTAAGTCTAGGGTTACGTCGAGGAAGTTTACATTTTTCAATTTAGAAGAGACTGTTATCTTTAAGTTAAGTTTTTTAAATTCACTAAACATAATTTTACGGATCTTCTCTATCTTAAAGCTAGTGGAACTCCTCACCACCATGAGCCCGTCATCTCTATACAGTCCGATGTCCTGGATATCAATCTCGCGGTGTGCCGTTAGGTTGTACAATATTAAAAGGCCGACCAAGTCAGAAGACTCTGCAGAGTCTAGTGATCCCATTGTGATGTCAAACAGGTCGTTATTGTTTTTTATCCATTGCTCCACATTATGAATGAGGACGGATTTTTTTGCGCTGAGGATTATGTCGGTTTCTTCCTTTGTCAGGTTAGAATATACAGCAGCAAAGTCCAGGGCAGTCGTAAAAAGATCCTTCGAAATTGATGGGTAGTAGTTCACGATATCGAACTGTAGTAAGATGCAATTTGTTTTATCATCAATATTGTTGAACCAATTGATGACATCTTTAGTATTGATCCATAATTTTAATTTGAGTTGTTTTTTTATTTGGTAAGTAATTTTTTCTAGGATCCTTTTGCTGATCTTTCCTATATCGGGTCGGGTAGGGTTAATTATCCTAGTGGTCGGGTTTTCCAGAAAGTCAGGCTTATGGTCCTTAAGGGTTACGTAACATTCCTTTTCTGCAAGTTTGCCTACTCTATCGCTAATTTTAAATTTATCAGTTATTTTTTTACTTGTTCTGTTTATGCTGTCAACCATGTTTATGTTGTTGTTGCAAGCTTTTTTATAAGTCCTTGTTAAGTTTTTTTTAATTAAGTTTTTGTAGTCATCAACAGCCAATTTGTAGAAGTTGCCGGTTTTGTCCGACTTAACTAATATTTGTCACAATCATTAATGCTTTTAACTATTTGGTCTAGCTGTTTTTGGAAGTGGTTTTTCTTATTTTATATATATATATATATATATATATATATATATATATATATATATATATATGTGTGTGTGTGTGTATTTGTGTGTGTGTGTATTGGTGAGCAGCAATCTTTCCTTTTATATATTAAGAAATACGTTAAATTGTTTGTTAAACTTTTATGAACGAATTCCTATGGATCCTATGTATTTTTATGAACGAATTCCTACCATATGCAAGTGAATACCGGGCAATTTCATCACAGATGAAGAGAAGACTAAAAGCAATGGAGATATAACACTGTATTTACGGATGGTGAGAATTCCATGAATTGTGCGTTTAAGCAACGAAGAAGGTTTAAGAAAAATGGAAAAAAAAGAAACATTTATTCTTAGAATCATAAAGAGAGAGAGAGAGAAAGAGAGAGGGAGAGATAGATACATAGAGAGAGAGTGATAGAGAGAGTGATAGAGAGAGATAGAAATAGAGAGAGTGATAGAGAGAGATAGAAATAGAGAGAGATAGAGAGAGTGATATATATATATAGAGATAGAGAGAGATAGAGAGATAGAGAGCAGAATAATCTTGGACAAATAATGAAGAAGGAAGGTTTTGAGAATTTAATATTCACAGGGTTTATCAAAGGCATAAGGCAGTAGGCCATTTAGCTGACGAGCTTGTGTGAATGTAGGGCGGAACTATGGTAACAAGACCATTACTAAAAACTACAAAGGCTATAAAAGCTTTAAGCGCCTAATGTTCTGAAATGACAAGGTACATAAGAAAAAAAAAAGAAAGAGTTTGACAATTAAACGAATGGCTGGTCTAGGAATAAACTGAAAATTATCTTTAATGTCAATAATTCAATCTTCCCCCAACAGTTGTTAAAGATTTATTAAATGGTCAATTAATAAATCAATTGATCATTTAGTTTTAGAGTGCTAATTCTATTTATCTCATTAGCCAGACCTCAGAAGAACCGCTCCCCTGGGGTTATATAAAGAATGACTTAGAGTCAGAATGCCGAATCTGCAGCTGACAGAGCTTGACTGGTCTACGCCCAACTGTACTTATTAACACATTTAATTGCCTCTTATTCTTTCAAGAAAAAAAATATTTGCAACATACATCAACGGTTGGCTTTCAGTTCTTGAACACAATATTTTATTGGGAATTTTATATTTGTATCGATTTCAATAATCATCATAAGGAGTGGATATTCTATTTAAACAAAACCGATGAAGAAGGTCGATACTGTCATGACGTCATCGCATACGAGCTGACCCAGGTCGTGAATATGTCTTCTTGTGTTCCCGATATAGTTAGACATCGTGATAACCATCTAGACCTCTCTTAATAAATGTTCCGCTGAAGTTCTACCTCTTTGAGAAACGTTAGACCACTCATTGGTCTATGTTAAAATTAATGCCAAAACCACAGGTAGCCTCCTATAAAGCATTTCATATTGCAATTTATCGACACAATAAAACTAACTGGGATAGGGTTTCAGATCTCAATATTATTAAAACAAAATGCTTCCAAAACAGGCTCCTTCATTTACGAATGGATTCTATCTGGCAAGTTTCATCCCATACAAATGCAGAATAGAGTCTTGGTTCATGCCTGAATGGGCTGCTGCCATAGCTCACCGGAACCATTAATACCATTTCTCAGAGATTACTTTATAGCAGAACACTAACCGTTTCCCAAGTCTATGAAAAGTATTAGCTATATATCCTGTTTTTTAAGAGAGTGTGTGAGTGCGTATTCCCGTCACAATATCGCACTATGAAACCTAATTGGTGTCATTAGCAAACTGCCTTGTAACATTCAATATAAATCAAGTTAGTAACATTCAATCATCATCAAACAGGCACTGGATTTTCTCTCACAATCTGTGCAAGAGGATCATGGAAAATGAAAGAGAACCTACACCCTTGTGCAAATTAACTGAAACAAAACGAATAATGCCATTATTATTTACATGTTTTCGTATTTTTCCAATAAAACAAGACTAAGTGCACATGTTAGAACTTCGTATGTTCATTTCACGAAGTATTTCCTTTCAGATTGACCACAGATTCTCGATTGGATTTAAAGCAGGAGAGTTTCAGGTCCAGTATAGTACTTTGATTTGCTCATTGGTATGTGTTCGCGCAGCCTTACAATTTTCGTACGCTTCCTTGGAGTAACGTCCATCGCAGATAATGGCCGTAGGACAACTAATCGACAGCCGAGACAATAATGTCCGGGCGTGATGAAAATCTGATGCAATTACGGATGGCACAAAATTTTTCAAGGCCAAACTTTTTTCATCATACACCCCGAAAATAGATTCATATTACCGCACACTATTGCAAATGACCTAAAATGTGAGACAAAAAATAGAAATCAATTACACCCTTGTTATTTCAGTGGGTCTAAAACTGACCGTATGATGAAAGGAAGGAAATTAAAGCGCGCGGTTGTTTCAGTTAATTTGCACAAGGACGTACATGAGTGGTTGGCTTTCCGTTATTGAGAATATTATTCACAACTTAAAAAAAAAATTAGTTTGGTATAATGGGGACAAGCTTCCACTGTCTATAAAAATCTTCCGTAGCATGCATATCAAATAACCTCCGACAACTAAATCCAGATCCAAGCTGAAAAACGGGCGAAGAAAGACAACTGACGCCTCATAACCAGCTGCTTCGGGTAGATAGAGATCGAGAGTCCAGAAAGGCATCTAAGAGAAGGAAAAACTTGATTTTAAGCCTCTGCTGCCTTGCGCTCAGAGCCAAGAAACACGGAAAACACGGTCAATCCAGGCAGAAAACACGTAGTGAAGTCCAGAAGGCGGGTGGCTGTCAGCATTGACAACTCCAGGACAATTCCTGCAGCACAACCCTACACAAATGTAAAGCCCTGTATTCTTTTGAATCTTGTCGGTATGGCCGAGAGGTGGCGCCATGTAATCTGGGCAGTGCACGGCCTCCATATACCATCGCCTGTCTAAACGAAAGAAAACTGAATTGAAACCAGCTTGCTGCTTTGAAGGTCTTCCCTCTTCAAATTCTGAGAGAAGGGACGGGCTAACCTCAACATCCCTGGTGCAAAAGAAACTGGAATACCATTGCACCATTCTACCTTGAATGACACAATGAACCACAATGGAAGGACGTTGTAACAACAGTGACGCAAAATGCGCTGAATAAATGAATGAAAGAATGATTAGATTGATGCAAAAACTTCTTTCAATTTTGGCAACATATTTTACTTAAAGATGAGACTGGAATTTAAAGGAAAATAATTGTTTACTCCATGTAAGGCCCAAGTGCTACTCAAGGTAGAGGTTTATTGAATTAGATTGTTAAGAGGAAGAAATAAGAAGGGAATATGTAAACAAGTTAATGATTAAATCTAGATTTGAAGAGGTTAATATTGTAAGAATTGGGGAAATATCGCCCCGGGAGTCTTTTCTATGAAGTAGCAACTCCAGGAAAGAAGCTTCAAATGGAACTTACTTTTTATCGGGAGAGTACAAAGGGAATGGGGATGATTCGTCCTCGTGGAATTGGCAGGATGGGACTTAGCTGTAAAGGTCTGAACTGGTGGAACTAAGGAATGTAACTCCTCAGAACATTTGCCATGGAAATAACGATAGAGTGGCGAGAGGATTGCAACGTTTTGAATGTGGGACAGGAGTTGCGCAATAGAAAATAATTCATCACTCACATGGACACGTAGGCTCTTTCATACTCTCTCAGGCCTTGAAAGTGACACTTGACAAGTAAATTTTGTAGGCAACAGAAGCAGACAGGTTATCCTATCGTCCAGTTCACACTTCTCCCAGGTCTTTTGAACAGGAGTAGGAGTCCATCCTTTGTATCCTGTTTAGGATTGGGCTTCCGGTTCCTTCTAAATTCTACTTTAACTCTGTACACTTGGGTTGAACATTCGAACCCCCCCAAAAAAAACAACAGCTGTAATGCGAACGGTCCTTTTTTTTAGCTGTATAGTATGTGCTATGTCAAGCTACATACAGTTTTGAATTCAGAGTTACTTTCTCCTAGACCGGTTGGCACCCAAGGCTATAGAACATCAGTCTGTCCTGAAGAAGAAGATTCAAGGGTATTAGCACGTAAGTGATTTTAATGGATCCGACTGGAATTTGAACTCGGCTCTCCGATTCCTTGTGTCTTCTACTAGATAAGATATGCAGATGAAACCGTATTGATAACAGACACAAAAGCAAAATATAAGGTAATAAAGGAAAGCGACAAGAAAGGACTAACTATCAATATATGGTTGGTAGCCATAGAAACAACTACGAATTGGGGATGCAAAAATCAAGTAGAAAGTATATGACAACTACTTTCTCGGATCAATGATAAAAAATGGCTTCCTGTGGATGAACCTTCTACATCTTCGAGAAGGACATCTTTCTCCGAATCTCGTGAATTGGTGCTGCAGAATCACAAAGAACTTTATCAAATAACAGAAACCATTTAATATGAGTGGATAGGTTCGGCTATTCTCCGGTGTATACGCTTCCACGGTCTTTTGAATAGTAGAGGTTTGTCTCTTGTTTCCTGCTTAGAATTGGGTTTCCGGCACCTTCTAAAGTCTACTTCAGCTCTATATCCCTAATGTCTGAACTTTTATTCACTAATTAAATTTTGACTTCTTCAAGTCTAGATTTAGCTGTTATCTTCCCTGAATAGCTCCAAGAACTTCACATCTCGTCCTTTCTTACGCTAATAAAACATCACACGGTGACTCTCTACCTTGAGTGGCTCTTGCCTTTCCACTGGGTGAACATTAGTAAAGAAAAGCATCCATTAATCTCGTGGATGTGCCTTTTGGGGTAATGTTTAACACGGAATGCAGAATCAGAGAGCCGAGGTCGAATTCCGGTCGGGTTTGTTACATCAACTTACGCACAAATACGATTGGTAGAGGTTTGCATCTTCTACTATAAGTTGAATAGCAGGGCAAGCGGGGTCCCATAGCCTTGGTTAGCAGCCAGTCTACGGCAGAAAGAAACGGCAACCTACTGCGGAATAATTTGCTTATGAATCGAAAGAGACATGATCGCCCAAGAGTCTATCGTGTATTACACTTAACTGACTGAATCTCGTAAGGCTACGGAATCTCCTAGAATAATTAGCAAATCCCTGTTGCAGACACCTGCTCAGACGCATCTGTCTTCCTTTGGCATCTACAGAGCCAACTTGTGGCCTGTACTATAACTATGCTGACAGAGTTTTTTGGGGAAAGAATAAGGCCGCTTTCTCGTATATATAAGTATCCGCAATACCTCTTCTTTGTCAACTAATGATTTGCAAAAGAGCGACATTGTATATCAATTTAAATGCCCTTTGGAAAATTTTTTATCTCTGACAAAAATGTAAATATATAAGTTACACTATGAAGAAGCCTTACTTTACACATGTTGGATTCAAGTTCTGTTGCACAACATTTAAAAGAACATTCCTGTGTACATTCACGTTTTAGAGAAATATCAACTGACAATACAAGTATACTCCACCATGAAAATAAAAACAAAAACTTCAAATTCGCGCAGCGCTTTATATGAAAAGAACGAAACCAACACAAAATAAAATTAATTATGAGGATAGCAACAATGCTCTAAGATGTCTATAAAAAAAAAAAAAAGTTTTGGGATATTCAAATTGTAAAAAAATTGAAAATTAAAAATATTTTTTTTAAATTGGTGGTTGAATATTTTTAAAGCATTAAGGATAAAAATTTGAGCTAAGTTACCTCCCTTACATATTTTTAACGTTAATTTTCCAATTCACTATAACGGAACGCATTCAATGCGCATTTACAAAAAAAAAAACAAAACAAAAAATTACGACAATCAATTACATTCATTTTTGTCTTAGCAATTCAGCCCCGAAGATGATCTTGGATGAGGTTGTAAGTAGTTGGAAAATAAAAGAAATGACCAAAACTATGACGTCTTTCTTAATCAGGTTTCTATCAACACTAAGAAATTGATCCGTGAATTTGAGAGGATTAAAATATAAAGAGACATAACATGTCTAGATTATTCAACCAAACATTCTTGAATGAAAATATGCTGCCTAAACACACACACACACACACACATATATATATATATATATATATATATATATATATATATGGAGAGAGAGAGAGAGAGTGAGAGAGAGAGAGAGAGAGAGAGAGCGTGTGGCAGAAATCCCTCTTATATTTTAAAGCTTGACAAAAAAACTAGGGTGACGTCTATTAAAAAAATATTTCATCGTTGTTCAAACAAAGGGATAGCGTTTCTATTTATTTCTATTTCAAATGACATCCTCCAAATGATGGCCACAATTCGCGAAAAACTCTTGTAGACGATTTCTACATCTTTTCCGTTACTTGGAAGTTCGAGCGTTTTGAGGTCTTCCAAATGGCTTTCTTTTAAGCGCTGTATCTGTGTCCGTGTCCGTGAAAAAAACAAAACTACGTCGTCTTTCTTACTCGGTTTTGTAACAGCATTAAGAAATTGATCTGTGAATTTGAGAGGATTAAAATAAAAATAGTCGTAAAATGTCTAGATTATACAACTAAACATGCTTGAATGAAGATAAGATGCCTAAAACACACACACACACATACACATATGGAGAGAGACAGAGAGAGAGAGAGAAAGAGAGAGTGTGCGGCAGAAATCTCTCCCACATTTTAAAGCTTGTCAAATAGATCAAAGTGACGTCTATTAAAAAAAAATATTTCATTGTTATTCAAACAAAGGAATATCGTTTTTATTTATTTCTATTTAAAATAACATCTCCAAATGGTGGCTTCTATTCGGGATAAACTCTTGTAGACGATTCCTAAATCTTTTCCATCACCCAGAAGTTCGAGCGTTTTGAGGTCTTCCAAGTGGCTTTCTTTTAAGTGCTGAATCTGTGGCCCTGACATTTTCAACCCATAGCAGTATCGATTTTCAATCATTCCAACATGAAATGAGTACGAAAAACGTCCTGTGTTGCAATTACAGATTTACCAGTCTTAAAGGAACTTAAATGGTTTGCACCGATCCAAGCCAAAATGGTAACCGCTGGTACCTGGCAAAAATGGTTTGGAATTTGGCTAGATACCCACGCACAACACAGGTGACTGGTTACAATGTGGGCGGTATTTTTATGGTAACCTGTATTAATTCTAACATTATTAAAATAGATATTTCGTATTTAAAATAGATACGCCATTTTTATTTATAAAACAGTGTATATTACGTCTGTGGGCCTACACATTCGACAAATCTTAGCAAAGAAAATGCGTTTTTCTGCTCAGAACGAACATGCGTGCCCATTTTGTAGGGGAAGCCATGGTTTGATCCAGTGTGCTTTACCGCTCGGCCACGAAGAACATCGCAGCAAGTAATGTGCCATTTTCCCTTTTAAAGGAAAGCCGATCCCCTTCACTTATTTGCTCGAAAGATTCATATCTGCTCAGTTTCTTTACGAAAAGTAAACAAATCAAAGAATTAATTAAACCCTTTCAGCTCTGTGTCCTTGAACAATTTTAACACGTCTGCCTGAGCTCCTGAGTCAAAATTCACAAAAAATTGGTATCTAATGTTTCACGGTAGATAAAAATAGTTATAAGTCTTTACCCACCATTCAACCAGTGGCTAGGAATTTCATCATTTTTCCCTACCACCGTTCAACCGGTGGCTAGGCATTAAATCTTTTTTCTCTACCACCGTTCAACCGGTGGCAAGGCATTAAATCATTTTCCCCTACCACCGTTCAACCGGTGGCAAGGCATTAAATCATTTTTCTCTACCACCGTTCAACCGGTGGCTAGGCATTAAAACATTTTTCTTTACCACCGTTCAACCGGTGGCTAGGCATTAAATCATTTTTCCCTACCACCTTTCAACCGGTGGCTAGGCACTAAATCATTTTCTCTACCACCTTTCAACCGATGGCTCGGCATTAAATCATTTTTATCTACCACCGTTCAACCGCTGGCTAGGCATTAAATCATTTTTCTCTACCACTGTTCAACCGATGGCTCGGCATTAAATCATTTTTCTCTAACACCGTTCAACCGCTGGCTAAGCATTAAATCATTTTATCTACCACTGTTCAACCGGTGGCTGGGCATTACGCCATTTTCCCTATCACCATTAAAGCTGTAGTGTGGGCTCAAAGGTTTAAAAATAAATTATTTTTAATCCGACATTTTTGTTACTTCAAACGTCATTATAATCTAATATTATAAATACCCCCGTGTGCAACCTATCCTGTGTTCTACTTCCTTTGTTCCGAGATTTATAATGTCTGTTAGTCATTTTAACTTCTGATATCTTTTCTCTTGAGAAAATCCCCTCCTTTTTGTCCCCAAAATAATCCTCTTGGATAATGCCATAAAGCACTAAGACAAGCACTAATCAAAACACTGGATTTGAAAACGAATCCTTTAATTGGTAAATGATTTCTAAGCCATGAAATAATCTCTAGAAAAAAGATTTTGTCCAAACGATGACATGTTGGGACCAGAAATTTAGTCGTAGATGCAATATTAAGGAAAGCATTCTATTCGTTCGCATGGTGTGAAAACTCCGAGGTTTGATGAAACTTTTGAAAAACAGGATTTTAGTTGAATGACTCAACAGCAGGATTAATGAAATGGAAAAAAAATACTGATCAAATTGAACATGTCACAACATTTTAAGATTTTAATCGGTGAAAATAAATATTTGTCGATATTTTTGAGATGAGGTATTGCAATTATTTATATTATTTATGTTGTTCGGACTGTTATCCTCATCTTTATTGTCATATTCATGACGTCATGAATATGGCAATAAAAATGAGGATAACAGTCCGAACGATGCAAATAGTATAAATAGTCTTGGCTGTCTGTTTTTCTTTTTCTTCTCTTCCTTCTTCTGAATTTTCGTTTTCTTTTTCTTCACTTCTACTTTGCTTGTTTGTTTCTTTCTTTTTAGTCTCTCTTTTCTTTTTTTTATTTCCTTTGACGATCTTATAATTTCTATATTTTTTATAAATTCTTTCTTTCTTTCTTTCTTTCTTTCTTTCTTTCTTTCATTTGCGGCTGTCGTATATTCTTTTTTTTCTTTTTCTATTTTTTTTTTCATTTTGCCATCTTTATTTTCTTCCATCTGTAAGTTTTTTTTCTTCCAGTTTTTTAGACTTTCGTTGTTTTTTACTTCCTTTCGTTCACAAATCATATAGCTTATTTCATTTTTTTAGGATATCACTGTAGGCTTTTTTCATTCTTTCCTTTCCAGGACTAAAGCTACATTTATCCTTTCTTTCATTCTTTCGTTTGTCTCTCTCATGCCTTCTTTCTTTAAAATTTAATTCTTCTCTCTTCTTTTTTAGGCAATTATCGTTTCTTTCTATCCTTTACAGTTCTCATAGCATGTTTTCTTTCTTTCTTTCTTTCTTTCTTTCTTTCTAAGCATTCATTGACTTCTTTCTTTCTTGGCTATTCTAATCTTTCTTTCCTTCCCTCCTTCTTTCTTTCCTTCCTTTATTCTTTTTTCTTGGGCTTATTGTTCTTTTACCTTTCTTTAGCGGCTTTCATCTTTCTTTCTGTCTTATTTTATTGTTCTTTCTTTCTTAAGCGACTGTCATTCTTCTTTCTTTCTTTCTTTCTTTCTTTCTTTCTTTCTTTCTTGCTCTTATTTTTCTCTCTTTCTTTTTTAGTTCTGGTTTCATTGTTCTTTCTTTCTTTCTTTCTTTAGCGGTTCACATCTTTCTTTCTTTCTTTCTTTCTTTCTTTTTACTCCGATTATTCTTTCTTTTTTTAATTTACAGCACTTATATAACCTTTCTTTCTTTTTTAGGCGCTTATTAATTCTTTATTTCTTTCATTTATAAATTTTATAGATTCTCCCTTTCTTTCTTTCTTTCTTTCTTTCTTTCTTTCATTCTTTCTTTCTTTCTTTCTTTCTTTCTTTCTTTCTTTCTGTAAGCACCTTTCATTTTTTCCTTTGGCTCTAAATATTTTCTTTCTTTCTCTGTTCTCATTTCTTTCTTTCTTTCTTTCTTTCTTTCTTTCTTTCTTTCAATCATTACTCAACTCCACCAGAATTAATCGTAAATTGTAATTTCTAACAAAATCTTATTCAACTTTCCACAAATCGATACGCTATGATACTTGGAACTACATTTATTTCATAAGTTTGTTCTTAAACGATCAAATTTATCGATCGTTTGGATTAAATGCTTTAGTATTTTGATTCTAGTCTTTCACTGATTCATATAATACAATATCTATGTGATAGGTGGGAGCAATTTTGTTTCACAAGTAATTTCGGCGTCGTGGAATTTCCCGCCGCTAATCAATAAAATAAAACAAAAAATAATCCGAGAAAAAAACTCGAAGATGGAAAATTAAATTAATGAGCAACAAATAAATGAAATAAAAAAAGGAATCAGGAAAGGCAGAGCGCCCTCTATCTTCGTAGTCGATAATTATTTTCACTTGAAGAAATAAACTATTATAACTCTTCTTGTCTGTTCGGCAACATTAGGAAAAGAAAGGTTGGAAAATAAATATTTTTCTTGTTCGGAAGAAAGGCAGCCTACATGCACATATATATATATATATAACTGAATCCCTAGAAATGCATACAGATATGAATCTTTGGTTGCTTGGAAAGATCATGGTCTGGTTGGAAGAGGGGTGGTACGAAAAAAGATGGTGGGTGAGGGATGTTTGGATAGAGTAAAGGACTGGTGTTTGGACGGAGAAATGTATGGGTGGTTGGATGGAGTGACGTAGGTGGAGGATAATTGGGCGGGGGGTATGATGGGTGAAGAGATTCAAGGAGGGTTGGGTGGAGCGATATTTGGGTGAAAGGTGGAGAAATGCTTTGATCGTTGGGTGGAGGGATTTGGGGATAGATGGATGGTTCGGTGGAGGGGTGATTGGATTGAGAGTGGGATGAATGGTTGAGTGGAGGGGTGGATGAATAGTTGGGTTGACGTTTTAGGGTGAGGGATATTTGAGCGAAGATATGGATGTATAGTTGGCCGGAGGGATGTTTGGTTGGAGTGACGGATGGTTAGACTGAACGATGAAATGATGGTGGAGTGGAGGGATGGATATTTGGATGGTAGGCGTTTGGGAGTTGAGTATTGGTACTGTAGCGGTTATCTATAGCAAAAACGAGAACGACAAACCGTTCTGATGACGGATGAGGCCTCTAATGTTCACCTCGGATTAAGCCTCGTAGGAAAGCATGGCTACACTTTTCATATATTCTGTCCCGTTACCAGATATATTCATAAAATGTCTCAGCATCGGCATAGCACAACTGTTGGAGGACTAAGAATTTAAATGAGCCTTTTGGGTAAAAATCTATCTCATAATTACCATCTGTTCTCAGGTAGTACCTGTCCGTGAAGTTTAGTTTGAAAGGACGCATGTAAACTCCATGTTTCTGTTTGTTTTAACGTCGTTATCTCGACGCCTGTCGAAAAGTTTTTCTACCTTTCTGTCATGTAACTTTTTCTGGGAAAGTTTAGTAGGGTACATAGCGAGCCACCTACTTATGGGTTTTCATTAAGGCCTTTTGACTGTTGATTTTGTTTTTGTTCCTTCAATTAAAAAAGATTGTTAATACTTTGAATATACGCTCTTTAGCGCTAGAGGGCGTCGTCATTGATTTGGATCATTGGGCAGTTTCGGGTCTTTCAAACATCATACTACCCTCACCAGTTCGACCCCATCAGTCTCTGATGCACCCCCACCACATCTAAATTACCAGACTGCAGACACTGACTTATATTAGGCAAACCATAACTCGCTATCACGCATTTGATTGGAAGATGACCAACAGCCAATCACAATGTTGTGAGTTCTATTTAAATTCTTTACGGGGATTTTTTTTTATGTGGACACCTTATCATCGGATACTCGGAAGGTAATTATATGTTTTCCGTTTTTTTTTTCTTTTTCCTCCACTTCTTTTTTTTTTCACATTCCCCATCAAGTTTCATCTTGCCAGCTAATAATTACTGTTATTAATAATAAAAAAAAATCAACCGTAAAATAATTAAAAATTTACATTGCTTTTACGATTAAAATAAATAAATTACGACTTATGCAGCGTGTTAAAATGAAAATAAATATATAAATAAATGCCATTTAAACATATTGAACATATAAACTTAGAAAATTCGTTTAAATCTATCGATTAACGTGGTAAATTAACGTATGAGATTAACAATTAAAATTAAAGACGGTAAGGGGGGTGAACAATATTGCTAAGTAAGTCGTTTAACAAGAATTAGTCACAATTATAATTTACAATTTATAATTCACATATAGTCCAGTAGTTGGTGACAGAAAAAAGGAAAATGAGATAAAATGGAAGTCAAAAGACTTCTATGAAGCAATAAAGAACGAAAATGGTGGGGGGGGGAGGCTATCGAAAAATAGAGCCCTTTTGAAAATGACGATGTTATGCCTTTATTCTAGATGCTAAAATATCGAAATAAAAGTTAACATGCGATATACCTCTTTCAACATTTAAGCAACAAGTTAGAAAAATTATTCATGGAAGGAGACATAATAAAATAGTACGTAAATATTTTTACGAAGACTTGAAGCAGTTGACATTTGGTTTTACTGGTTTTAACAGAAGATGGAAAATACACCACGAACAGCCGAAGGCACATTGGAATAGCGAAAGACGCCTTCAAAAGCTAAAACACAGTATTAAAAAAAAAAACAAAAAAAAAACTGGAAAGTTTTGTTACAAACTGTAAAATGAACACAACGACAATGGTAGTAGTAATTCTGAATTACTTTATTCTCGTACCAATGTGATGTAATTACAAAAATACCTTGGGATCTGGCCATTCAGCCTTTTATATAGGGTGTCCATAAAGTTCGTGTGCACTTTTAAAAATTTATAACTTTATTTGTATTTGCGATAGAAATAATCTGTAAAAAATGTTATAAAGTTTAATGTACCTAGTTTTAAGTGTAGCTAAAATAATGTGATTTCAGGCATTACTGTAAATCAGTTGGCAAATGTTTTCCGTGAACTGCAAAATCGTATTACCCTTTGTATTGCTAATAATAGAGGAAATGTGGAAACTTAGATAAAATTTCAATAAAATCTTAACAAATATAGATTTACTTCTTTCTAATCCTTTTTACAAAATATTTCTATCACAAATACAAATAAAATTATAAATGTTTTAAATTGCACACGAACTTTATGGACACCCTGTATAACACCAGAGGAGGTAACTTATGTCCTCCAGTTGTCTCCCTTGGAAGTGCCCCATAATTTAATGACACCTTCCATTTCTACTCTATATATCCCTCCCTCCTCTGACCATAGACGGGGTCAGTTGAAGGTTTGCCCCTGAATATGTCTGCGATTGTTCTCGCATTTGTGGGGACAGAGTTCGGGGTACTCGGGTGTTTGGACGTGGGCGTTGACTTGGGGCTGGTGTCGCTTGATATTATTTTGCATTGGGCCGACTGAATCCACAATGTCGTCAATTTCCATTTTTTTCTGGCTCATTCTTTTTTCTTTTTATGGGCCATGTCATTTCCGGATGTAGGCGATTATGGCTCTCCACCTCCTTCTATCCCTTGCAGCTCTCAACAAGTTCCTTCCCTCTGCCACCCCTCAGACCACGTTCTGTCATCCACTTGCTTAAGCCCACCAGGAATATCATTCGTTGTTTTCCCTTGTCTTTCTTCTCTATTTGTTGTGGTAGGATCCACCTAATTTGCATAGTGGAGTACCGACCATATAAATATGGTTGGTACCGGGAAGAGAGGTGAGGAATCAAGAGATTCAACCAGAGACTCTGCCCGACTGCGACTCAGTCAACACACATTCCAGGAACGGTCTTCCCAGAAATATACAAAAGACTATATGTAAATATTGTGTACACTTTCTTGTTTCAATACATTTTGTTCTAAGTACATTTTGTGTTGCATTATTATTCCATGCATTAGTCAAGTTTCAACACTATTCGACCTGTGAGTATCAGATTCTCCAGGCCCTTCTTCCGCATTATATGTCCCAGAAATTTCAGCTGTCCCTTTCTGATATTATGTATAAGTTTGCAACTCTAAGATCTCATCGTTGCTCACACGCTCAGTTCATGATATCCTTATCATCCTTCTGTAGAATCACATTTCTGTCGCTTCGAGTCTCTTCTTCATCTTTGAGGAAATCGTCCAGCATTCGCCACTCTGACGACCCAACAATTTACTCCTGTTTCAATAGTAATTTTTATCAGTTTGACAAGGTCAAAATGTCAGTCGATTTCCAAAACGACCCCAAATCCATAAGTAACTGCGGCATAATATGACTTGTTAACCAACACCTCCAAAACTAAACTTCTCTCAATTAATCATCTGATAGATTCTTCTCTGCTTCCATCAGTATGGCTGATGCTAAGCGATTCGTTATGTATTCTTGGGCTCACTTTCTCTACTGCTATGAAGTGAAAAGACTATATTGAGTCCATTTCTAAGTCAACTACTAAGAAAGTGGGTTCACTATGTCGGGAAAGACAATTTGTTTCTCTAGAATCTATCTTGCATATTTATAAGTCTACCATTCATTCATACTTAGAATATTACTGCCACATATGCTCAGATTCCCCTTCTGTTTACTTTGAGCTACTTGATAAGATCAAAAGTAGAATCTGCAATATTATTAATCCTGATCTGGCGCCTCGGATTCAGTCAGTTTCCCAAGGCAGTTGCTCTCTATGTCTTTTTTATAAATAATTTCATGGTAATTGTTTAAATAAGTTCTTTGCTTGGTGAATAGACTTCATGAATTTAAGCGCAGTACTAAACTGGCATCAAGATCTCATCAGTTTTCAGGTGAGCTGGCTAGATGTAGCCGTAAATTCTATGCTAAAAGTTTATTCTCTCGCACTTCTCGCTTGTGGTTCTCCCTTCCGGCTCTATGCATTCCCGCCAACGTTAATCATCAAACATTTAAGTGCAGTGCCAATCGCTATCTACTGTCCTCCTGATTATTCTTTTCTCTTTCTGCTCATCATTAATCTTTCTGTTTTCTAATTCTTCCACAACCTGGATTCTCCTGTGTTTTACTGGCATTAATGCTTTGCGTGGGTTGATTTGGATTAAGTATATCTATCTATCTATCTATCTATCTATCTATCTATCTATCTATCTATCTATCTATCTATCTCCACACTCATATATTTTGAACAATAAAAAAATATTTAAAAAATTAAGATTTTCAGACACACTGGGTGTATTAATATTTTTCTGTTTTATTATTCCAATTAGGTTCCACAACTATTTTGAGCCAGAAGATAGATAGATAGATAGATAGATAGATAGATAAGAGACTGAGATTAGATAGATAGATATATAGATAGATAGGAGCAGAATGAGATAGATAGATAGATAGATAGATAGATAGATAGATAGATAGATAGATAGATAGATATGAATAGATATAGATAGATAAATATGAACAGATTGAGATAGACAGATAGCTAGCTGGCTAGATAGATAGATATCAATGGATTGAGAGCTAGATTGATATTATGTTAGATATTTCGATAGATCCCATCTACTCTATTTCCAAACCTACTATCCATTTCATCAAATTTGGACGTGATCTCAGATAGAAACCATTAGTGAGGAGACTGTATCACTGTGTTATTTATACAAACTTAATAGTAAAAAGCTTCATACATGTATTTCTTTTTTCTTTCTTCTCGGCAACATCCCGCATGACGTCCCTTCAAGTGCTTTGCCCTTCAGCGAATTCATTTCGAAACGTCGTGGAATAGGGTAACTATAAAATTAAGGAATTCAAATAGGCAAGCGAAACAAAAAAAAGGCTGCCTTTCGCCGATTTCAGTCCGCAGACAATCCTCCATTCATGTAGGCGTCGTATCAAACACAAAAGAAGCGAGGCTCAGCTTTTTCGCTCTCCCTGCAAAGCGCATTATGCATTTCAATGTTACCACTCTGCCTGAGGTGGTCAGGCAATTTTAGTATATATATATATATATATATATATATATATATATATATATATATATATATATATATATATATATATATATATATATATATATATGCGTGTGTGTGCGTGCGCGCGCGTGTGTGTTTGCCTACCTCTGCGTGTGTGCCTACCTGCGTGTATATGGGTGGTTTGATCCAATCAGAATAAAGGCTTAGGTCCACATCAAGTAGAAACACCGGTTCCTGTACGATCGTCGAAGTTAAGCAACGGTGAGTCTGGCCATTGCCTAGACGGGTAACCACTTGGGAATACCATGTGTTGGTGGGGAAATATATAATGGTCTGGAAATTTTAATCGAAGAGTCAATTTCGAATTCCCCTTGGGTTCGTTATATTCTTACTTACGCGCAAATACACTTGGGAAATGTATGAATTAATATCTTATTCCCCCCCAAGCTACGGGTTAATTAACACATCTTACATTCTAAAAAAGATTTTCTGTTTTTAAATAACCTAAAAATGGTTGATAAGCCGTGAAAAACGAGTTAATCACTCGAAGAATCGACCAATGACAATGATGTTCCTTCTGCACAGACCCTGATCCATTTCCGCAGATTACGAATTCTTTGGCGCTTAAGTGACAGGGTGGTCCGAAAGTTTTGTCACCCTCTACATAATATAATTTTCTATTTCAGATGGCTGACACGAACTTCTACACGGAAATGATGGTTGTTCATACAGACCTTCTCGGTATGTGACTGCGTCAATGCATGTAAATAAACTGAATTCAGTGCATGTGTTTTGTATTTACTGTATTACTTGTTCTTCTATTGTTCTCATTACTTTTTTGTAGACAAGACTTTCGGATAATTCTGTATAGAAAGTATCGGTTTATATCTCAAGATAAAGGTAGAGACTTGTTTGGGTTCTGGGTCAGTCATTTCGTGGTAATACTAGACTGACCCCTCTAGGGCGCAGACCGAGGCGATGGTATATCGAACGTTGCCCAGACAACATGGTTGTTGGTGTTGATCCATATATTTTTTGTCTGAATAGCAGTAGGCTGTATAGGATGGCTCGAAAGTTTGTCGCCCCCTACAAAATATAATGTTCTAATCAGATGGCTGACACGAAAATGATGCTGTTTATACAGATCTTCTCGATGTGTGATAGCGTCAATGAAAGTCAATAAACTGAATCCAGTGAATGTTGCTTTGTATTACTATCTTACTGATTGTTCTATTATTTTCATTACTTATTTGGGTAGGGGTGACAAGACTTCCGGACCACTGTGTAGATTATTTTTTCCTTACTTTTTAAATACTTTCATGGTAATTGTTCAGATGAACTATCCGCTCTGGTACCTAGACTTTAGTTCGCACGACTGTTACCAATACCTCAGAAATAATGGACTATTCTGTTTTGATCACGTGGAAAGACAAAAGATATATCAGAGACATTATTTGGTTTCAGTGAATAAAAGATAGATAGCCGTGTTTAACGTCTTTTGCGAATACCTCATGCATGATGGACTGTTCCATTAAGACGTTGTGATAAGATAAAAGACGCTACCTGGTTTCAGTGATAAAATAAAAGAAAGAAAGAAGTGTCTATATCTCTTAGATGAGGTATTATGATTACTTACATTATTTACATTATTCGGACTGTTATCCTCATCTTCATTACCATATTCACAACGTTTCGTCCTTCTTCAGGTGACTGGAATTTCGAACTGAACACTTTACTTTGTTCACAGGGGTAGATTGTTCTAGTTCCACGAAAAAAATTCACACACAGACGCCCTCAAGGACACATGGCCCAGTGACTAAACCCAAATAGTTGTGCGTTCAATACCAGGCTGCAGCAGTGTTGAACCAAAACTTGAAGAGTTTAGTTAAAGAGAAATAACTGAGACATCTGGAAGAGGCATGGCATGTGGAACTAGAACAATCTACCCACCCCCCGAATAATGTAAATAATGCAAATGAAGATCGAAGCGTTTAACGCCTGTTTCAGTGAAACAGAAAATGTCAATTTCAAATCTTTTAATTTTAAAACAACGACCAGCATTCATATTTATGATGTAACTGCAATATTTTATTAAAGTTGTTAAGCTCAAATATTTAACGATGTCATAGGGGAATTTATACGGATATTTTATGGTTGTAGAACTCGCCATCAGCTTATTCAATCATTAACTTATGATTAATCAGGAGAACCGTGAACAATAGTCATTATTATTATTATTATTATTATTTTATTTACTGTTGTGTACACAT
Source organism: Acanthosepion lycidas (assembly GCA_963932145.1). Lineage (NCBI taxonomy): Eukaryota > Metazoa > Mollusca > Cephalopoda > Sepiida > Sepiidae > Acanthosepion > Acanthosepion lycidas. The sequence goes on from OZ010601.1 coordinate 5,293,053, forward strand.
TTCTTTCCGGGTTTCGCATAGAGACCTAAGATTAGAAATGGCATCATGACATTTTCCACTGGCCAATTTAAAAAAAACAACAAAACATATATTTTACATAGATAAAGCCCTTCGTAAGGTGTGGGCTGTACTCGTGAGAACAATTTTTTGTATTTCTTTCCAGGAATCCAGCAATGAGTTTACTTCCAACCAATCCTAGGGCTCCAAATACGACAGGGATTTTTGATGTTCCCATGTGGCACATTTTTGATATTTCGATTTCAAGGTCCGTGTATTCTAATAGCTTTTTGAAGATCTTTAAAGACACATTGCAGTTTGCAGGGACTGCCATATCAATAAGGGAGCACTTTTTGTTTGCGGTCACTAATAACAATGGCTGGGCGGTTGGCTTTGATTGTTCTGTCTGTGTGTATTGTGTAGTCCCATAAAATTGTTAGAGGTCCTATCTCCGTAACCGGGTCTGGGTGGTGTTCATACCAATTTCTTTTCAATTTCCTTCCTTCGTAGAAGTTGCAAATTTTCTAGTGCAGATATTGGCCCACTCTGTCATGCCGGGTTTTATACTCAGTGGGTGCCAATATCGTGCAACCTGATACAAGATGATCAATTGTTTTTGGATATTTATCACAGAATCTGCATTTTGGGCTAACACAATATTTTAGTATCTGTGCTTGATAATTTCTAGTTAACAAGCATTGGTCCTGTGCAGCAAGGATAAACCTTCAGTTTCAGCTTTCAACCCTGCACTACGTAGCCACTGATGGGTACTGATTTTGTCCACGTCAGCTTGTTTGGTACGGGCAGAGTATTGCCCATGAAGCGGTTTATCTTGTCATTGTTTCTGTATCTGGTCGGTTGCATTTGTCTTTGCTTTCTTTTTTAAGTATTTTACAGCTTCATTCGGTGTATTGTGCTTTACTTGTATTTCTGCACCCATTTGAAACTCTATTTTGAACTTGTTTTATTATTATTGTTGTTGTTGTTGTTAGGTGGGGTCATCTTGCAAGATGTAATTTTAAGTAACGTAATTACCAAAAGTCCCCACAGGCGTCTATGCGGAAAAAGTGTTTTGTAAGATAGTTATCTATGCTGGTTTCATTTAAATGAACAGGGTTTTGTGGATGATTTGTGCTGTTCCATCCAAGTTAATCTTTCCTGGTTCTGACAGACTGATGTATCCAGGAATTTTACTCACGTGATTTTCGGCAACATTCTTGCCCCTATCCCAATAGTGATCATCGTAGTTTTAAGTTTCCACATTTTTTTTTGTTACTTTGATTTGTAGGTTCGTATGGTTTGGTATTTTTGAAATTCTTTTTTAGAAACATTGGAATCCTATGGACAAGTCATATCAGGTTCCTTTTTTGGAAATCTTTTATCCCTGTGTCTGGTCTATTTTCATCAATTTCCCTGTCTTTAAGGATTGGGGAATTCCACAGTATAATCACTCCAAAAAAATTTGTGGCATCATTCGGGACTTCAATAAAATAGTTCGAACAGATATGCCAATGAATATATTGTCTTAGACAAGGGATCGGCAACCTAAGGCACGCATGACACACGTAGCACGCCAAGCAATTCCCAGTGGTACGCAGCCGCAAATGACATTACGATGTCCCAACCAATAACTACTACAACGCAAAGAAGATATTTAACTGTTTCAATTTTAATATATACTAAAATATATATACTATATATTACTATATCAAATATATTGCAGAACAGGTATATTGATCTTGACTTGTATAAAAATACGTATGCTGTTGGCACACTGAATGATTTTAAAATCTTAAATCAGCACATAGCTAGCATAAAGTCGCCGACCCCTGTCCTAGACTGTCATTTCTAAAAATGTATTCTTTCTCAGCAAGGACACGGCACCCTGATACAACAGTTTCATCAAATTTATGACAGAAGCGACAGGAGGAATTTGAGCCATCTTTGTTGATTTTAGCCTTTAGATGGAAGAATTTGTGCTGCTATAATAAGGCCTTCTATCTCCCGATTAAGAATACTGCTTCTAAGGTATTGATAGCTTTAGCCAGCATCGGTGTCTGTTTCATCCAGGCGCTTTGAACTCTTTCCATACAAGGATTTAGATATTCATTTTTGTTCAAGTGTCTTTATTTGATCAGCTTATGACAGTAACTTAATTTCCTTTGCTGCAGCGGTGGGAAGTTCAGGATAATTGTCGACTTGAGTAAGAGTTTCGTATTTCTTGACTTTGTTAACACGAGAAGTATTTATAGTTCCGTCATCCATCAATTCAGTCTTCAGACACTTATCTTGTGTCCTATATTTGGTCTGTGATTGACGTTTTAAAAGATATTTCTAACTGAATAAATTCTTGTCCACTAGCTTTCCTAGGAAGCTATATTCAATCAACATCAGCTTTAGTGTGGTGCATGCGATGTTTAATCAGTAGCTTATATATTTTTGAATCAATGCGTGCCATATAACGAAAACTCCATTTTATAACGACACATCTGTAGGTACCAATAGTGAATTTATTGCGTCTTTTGTCGTCGATGAATTTAGTTCTGACTGATGTACCAAACGCACTTTATGGTAGCATTCTTTTATTATCTTTTACTTCATTTTTTGAGTGTTCTACGCCATTTTCTTTTGTCGGTTCCTGATGGAGGCATTGATGTCTAGCACTAAATTTGACGATTTTCCCCGTTTTAAACGTCGCCTTGGCACACTTATCCAGGCTGAACTTCATTTGGATATCATCACTGAAACCCTTTATAATCTCTTGCAGAGATTTGAAATCGTTGTCCTTTCTTGTATAAAGCTTGAGGTCATCTATGAAGAAGAGGTGGTTAATAAAGGATGCTCCAATAATTTGGAACGATTTTAAATGTGAATTAAGTTTAAGCGTCTAATGATTTTTTTCTTTTCCTTTCAGATTTCGCGGATGTTTGGGTGATATCATTTTTTACCCATACTTGCCACGACTTAAATGACATGATCCAATAGAGAAATAAATAAATTTTCACCAATAACACTGATTTATTTACTGTAGACTTTGATCCGTCTTAATGAAACACACTTTAGTATGTTTGTAGATTTCGTAGACTTTGTTGAGTAATTTGGACAGAAGAGAAAAGAGCAACGCAAAAAGTAGGAAAAGTGAATCCCCTTTGTATATCTCGCAATTGATGTTTATATTATTTATTTTAATATCACCATTTGTGTAGTTGAGTATGGGGGATGTTTTCCATGCATTCCATACTAGTATTAATAAATTCAATGATTTGGGCGTGGCCCGGTAGCTTGGTCACTAATCGGGTGATTGGAGGTTTGGAGGAGTGCGGAACCACCTCTTAATTACTGTTGTTCGCAGGTTCTCCCTGAGCCGAGGTGGTAGCACCTGTTAAGGTCCCAGTTTGGTGAAAATAGTGAACGCCCAGACAAAAGCAAAACACCATGAAAGTATAAAAAAAAAATTTATAGAAAAAATACCAGAAAGACTTTTTTATATATAAAAAGGGACAAACAATACATATTTATAGTTAAATGACCAACAATGCATTTTATCTGTAGTGAAAGACATACAATTGTGTTCAAAATATTTAGATTTCGGTATTAATTAACCCAGAGAGGTTGACATGTCGCTAAACAAAATCAAACAAAGAAATTTGGTCTGAAATTTTATAGATCGGTAAAGCTTTGATAATCCGTTCATGGGAGTGTGATGATCATAATCACACACATACATACATACATACACAAATTCAAATTATACAACAACAAGCATTCATTGGATAATAAATCAACACTACTGTGTAATGGACAATTTATAAATCGCAGTTATGCGACAATTTTATAATCGCTATATTTTCATGTAGTCGATCTCGTGCACTTTTGGGAGAATCGGATCCCAGAAGCTTTCGCAAGTCTCCCCAAAGTTCGCTCGCTGATTGGCCAGTGCCAACCAATCAGATTGTCTGCACGTGAAGAATGATCTTTCATGCGTAGCGCTTCGGAGCCGATGATCACCTATATAAGGAAGAAATATTCTTAGATAATTAGTGATATTTCAGCTGCCACGACAGTTGAAACCATGCGCCAATCTTCTCACTCACACCACCACTCACATGCTGAATATTCCCTACACTCACATATTCTTTTTCCTTACACAGCAAAACTGTTGAAAGCATTTATTACCAGAAACTATCACAACCTTCTTTCTTTCAGTGAACTTTGGAACATAATTAATAGTTAAAGAGAGACAACTCTTGTTTTACTAAATGCATGCTTTTCTTTCACATCCTTGTTTGTACATCTTGTTAAATACAAATTTTATGTGTAATGATGTCTTTGGCTTATCCTTTTTTCTTCACGTCAGTTTGGTTTCCTAATCTAAGTTAAATTAATGTGATGAAGTCCACCACAGGAGACACTCTATCAAAAGTTCTTTTGTAATCTATCCAATTAGTGCTTAGGTTTCTACATAAATTATTACAGTTTTCTAGTACCATCTTCTTAATCGGGAGTTGATCTTTACATCCATATGATCCTTTTTTGCATCCCTATTGTTCTTCACGAAATATTAATTTCTTCCATGGATAAGTAGTTTCTGTTGGTGTTTATTAATGTCAAGATTTTGTAGGCATGTTATAGACCTGTAATTTGGAGGAATCTCTGTCTCTGTAGCTTTGGCAAGTAGGTAAGTTAAGCCTTCACTTAACCACAAGGCTGATGTCTCTGTATTATTCATGATCACGGAGCAGATATCGGTCAGTACATTATGGATACATGGTAAAGAGGGTAGCTAAAATTGTCTATTCCAGAGGATTTCCACTTCTAGGAATTTGCTAGAGTCGATTTAACGCCTCTGCAGTGATGTCTGATTAATTTTGATTTTCAACATTTATGGCCATAGATTCTTCGGCACCTTTTCAGTATTGTGTGATCCTGGCTTTGTTAAAATTGTTGATCACGACAGATGATGAATTTCTCCCCCAGAAACTGTAACTATGGTCCATTCAGCTTGGTTGTAGTATGAACCACAGGTGAGCTCTGTGGGAGTTGAAAAAGCACAAACGTGTCTGAGCGAGCGTCTGCTACAGGGATTAGCTAGCCTACTTAGTACACGGGCGTGCTCGGAAAACTAGTTTGGTTTGGTTTGGTCATTTAATGTCGAAATTTAATGTTCTTGGGACATTTGGTAATTATTTTTTTAATATTAAAATCTATTGCTGGACTACATTTTTTTATTATTAAAATTCATTACTGGAATTGTTTTTTTTTTTAATAGAATCTATGATTAGAATTGTTTACTATTAAAATCTATTGCTTGGATTTTTACTATTAAAAATCTATTTCTGTACTTTCATAGTGTTTTGATTCAATTTTGGCGGTTCACTATTTTCCCATAGCTGGAATCCTAACAGGTGCCACCACCTCGAGTTAGGGTGGAACTGGAAATAACAGTAATTAAGAAGTGGTTCCACGCTCCTCGAAACCTCCTGATCAGAGGTATTGCTGCCGGATGTATTTTATCGTCATACCCAGAACATAGGAGATTATTATTCGCCTATTATTATTATTTAGCAAACCCTTATTATCAGAAAGTATTCGGCGTCTATTGGGGAAATGTCCAGTGCGCATCCGCGTCCAAATTCACCCCAGACGTTTTTTTTTTTTCAAAGGTTTTCTATTGAATCATATATTGGGCCGGTGGTTGCCAACCTTAATGTTACTCTTACCAAATTATCTGTAACATTTCTTGGTATCTTTAAAAAGTTTGTTATGTCGATAGAAAGCAGTTTGGTTCATATATCTCGTCGGACGTTTGGCCTTTAGCTGATGATTTGCTTAAGGATTCCAATTTGATTGCCAATTATTTACACATTGTTCGGACTGTTGTCCTCATCTTTGTTGCTATATTCAAGACGTTTCCTGGCCGTTGTACGTTCCTGCCGTCTTCAGGTGATCGGAATTTTTGAACGGAACCCTTTATTTCGTCCACCTGGGTAGATTGTTGTAGTTCCACGTGCCATGCCTCTTCCGGGTGTCTTAGTTACCCCTCTAAATGTCGTGAATATGGTAACAAAGACGAGGGCATCCGGCTCCCTGAATTCCTGTCAACTACGATCTTCATAAATTGAAATGTCAAGCGTCATCATCTGTCACATTGAATCTATTCTTATATTGAGCCCTTTTATTTCTCTAACTCTAAAGTAAGAGGCACAGTTTATGCGGATAGGAGGGAAAGATAACGGTTAACCATAAACTTGAACAGGTCAAGATTGTAATAATCGGGGAAGCATCCTCTTGGGAGTCTGTTCCCCAATGGTTCACGGGAAGAAGTTATTTGAGTAGAACTTAGTGCTCACCAATGGAATACGGGGGGAATGAGGACGGTTCGCTTCAATGGGCGTGGCATGGCGGTTCTTGATCGTGAAGGTTAGAACTAGTGGAATGTGGGAATACAGTTTGTCCGAGTACTTTCCATGGTAGTAACGATAGGGCAGTGAGAGACTGGCCACACCCCGCTCGTGAGAGTGAGGTTGGAGGTTTGAAAATAATTCTTTCCCAACAAGGACTCGGAGGCGTGTTTGAAATCAAAACTGGAAAGTGAGGTTTGGGCAGCTCCCGCTCAAATATGGCAACAGTACTCCATTTTGAGCCTAATCTGACTCTTATAAAGGTAGAAGATAGCATGAGGAGTCAGGTACTTACTAGAGCGGTAGATGGAGCCGATCATTTTACCTGCATTTTTAGCGATCGATCGTATATAAGAGTTCTACTTGAGGTCAGAGTTTAAGGTTCAATATTCATTGGTAACAAAGAAAAGAATACTTGGCACCTTTGAGGCAGCGAATGTTGGACGGTCGCCTCAAAGATGAAGAAGAAACACGAGGCAACGGAGGTATGGTTCTACAGAAGGATGCTAAGGATATCATTGATCGAACATGTGAGAAAGAATAAAGTTTTGGAGAGGATGCAAACGAGAAGGAAAATTATATTTAACATCAAGAAGGGGAGGCTGAAATTTCTGGGACATATAATGAGAAATGAAGACCTTTAGAATATGATACTCACAAGGCGAACCGAGGGAAAGTGAGACAAGGGAAAGTAACGCGGACCATACTTAGCGGCCTTAAGCAAGTAGATGGCAGAACAGGATCTGGAAGAAGTATCAAAGGCACACAACTTATTGGCAGCTACAAGGGATAGGGGAAAGTGAAGAGCCATGATCGCCTACGTCCTGAAGGGACACGGCATATAAAAGAAGAAGAAGGGGAATGGCATCAAAAACACCAAACTAGAAGAGAAAAAGTGATGATGTCCAGGCTGCATATTGGATATACTGCTATAAAGAAAGGAGGGCCTGGAGAATCTGATACTCACAAGTCGAATAGATGGAAAAAAAGAGACAAGGGAAAGCAACGCATGACATATCTGGTGTGGTTAAGCAAGTGGATGATAGAACAGGGCCTGGGGGAAGTAGAAAAAGAACAAAACATGTTGAGGACTACAAGCGATAGGGGGAAGTGGCGAGCCATGATCGCCTACGTCCTTAAGGGTCACGGCATATAAAAGAAGTCTCTCAATACACGGAGCCTCCCAGAGGAGACGTGTATTCATCGTGATTGGTGGTAGTTCAAGGTCTGATCGGCGATGATTGAATGTAACTAGTTTGTATTTTGAGACATGGGATGTAACCATCCAGGTTTTCCCCGACTGCGATGTTAGGGTTAGATCGGAGAAAAGATCAACTGCTAATTTCAACTCAGCACTAGTTTTGGAGGTGCAGCCATATATCTTCGTATCATTGGCATAGATATATTCTGAATATATTCATAGACATATCATTTATGTGAAGTAAAAAGAAGGTTGGTCAGAGAAGTGACCTTTCGGGGACGCCTGCGTAGATCGTAAATACTAAACAACATGAATTACATAATTAGTTCAAGTAACAGAACACTTGGCACACTTCAAAGTCTATCAGTCTATCTATCTATCTATCTATCTCAGTCTATTCATATCTGTCTATCTATCTATGTATCTCTGTCTGTTCGTATCCATTTCATCTGTTGATATAAATAGACAGATGAATAAACAGATATCTATCTATCTATCTATCTATCTATCTATCTATCTATCTATCTATCTCAGTCTGTTCATATCTATCTCTGTTCATATATATCTATCTCAGTCTGTTCATATCTATCTATCTATCTATCTATCTATCTATCTCAGCCTCCGTTCATATCTATCTATCTATCTAGCTAGCTAGCTATTAGGTTGGTGCAAAAATAATATCGTTTTTTGACGTATTTTTTAACGTATTTTTGTTATTTTTGCACCAACCTAATATCTACCTATCTATCTCACTTTATTCATATCCATCTGAAATACCTCTATACCACTTTATTCATGTCTGTCTGTCTACCTATCGGTCTATCTATCTCCATCTGAGTCTGTTCATATCTATCTGAAATCATCTCTTTATCTCACTTTATTCACATGTATCTTATATCTGTCTCAGTCTGTTCGTATACATCTCAGTGTGTTCATATCTATCTATCTATCTATCTATCTATCTATCTATCTATCTATCTATCTTTGTCTCGCTCTTTCCCTCTCTCTGTTAGTATCTAGCTTCTTATTTGTCCACATACAGAACGATGCAATATTGTCCTACCTTAAAGACTTATTTGTAACCTAAGATCGAAGCCAGTCAAAACGGAAGAAAAGAAAGATGGCGAACGAGTCAGTCTCTCAGCGAATAGCACATAAGGCGTGAAGAGGAGAAAGGAAGTCGGGGATAGAATTTGCGTCCCTGGCAACCGTCCAGTCCGACGTAGTCACTCGGCTGTCCAGGATTACTGCATTTGGCATTATTAACTGCAAGAGGACAACCAATTCGCCCACCCAACATCAAACTTGAGTTCCGGCGTCAGGGTTGAACGCTTACCACTCGAGCGTGGTAGCAATTAGTTGTATGGAGAAAGGGGCGGGTAGGGGAGATAAAGTGGGGGTGGAGAAGAGTGTTAAAGTTAATGCGTGAACGAAGAGAAAAGAGGTGGGGAAGAGAAATAAAAACCAAATCTGAAAGACAGAGAATATCAGAGGAGAGAACGTGAAAGGAATAAATATCAAAGGGTGTATAAGTGGATGCGAGCATACATTCGTGCGCGTCGCGCGCACGCGCATGTGTGTATGTGTGCATCTACGTGTGTGTGTGTTGAGTGAGATAGATAGATAGATAGATAGAGAGAGAGAGAGAGAGAGAGAGAGAGAGAAAAATGGAAGAAGGTTGTACAGCTGAGAGGGTAATGTGAGAAGTGTTCATGTTTGTGTGTATGTGTGTGTTTGAGAGCGACGGGATGGGAGAAAATGCGTGGATAAGCGGGAGAGAGAAAGAGAGAGAGAGAGAAAGAGAGAGAGAGAGAAAGAGAGAGAGAGAGAGGGAAAGAGTCTATAAGAAAAATTAATGGTGGTGTGAGAAAATAAATGCAAAAAGAAAAACAGACAATTAAAATAATGATAAATATTAATGGTAAGAAGAAAGCATGCATATAAAGAGACAGGCAGATATATAGATTGATAGATATGAAGAGAATGAGATAGATAGATATAGAGGAAATGATATATATATATATAAATAGAGATAGATAGATAGATAGATAGAAGCAGCAGATTGTAATGGATAGTAACAGACTGTAATAGATTGTTTGACAGATAGAAACAGAGTGTAAGAGATAGGTAGATAGATAGATAGAAGGAAACAGAGTGATATATATATATATATATATATATATATATATATATATATATATATATATATATATATATACAAATGTAAAAGAACGAAGAGTAAGATTTAAACGTTCAAATCATTAATTTAAAACAGGGCTCAATACAAAAGTAGATAAATCTTTATTTATTATGCTGTGTTACATTAGAACATGCACAGACCCACTACAAAACTGTACATCTTGTTTCAATGTTAATTTTTCAGGGCAGTATCGTGATTTCCCACCTGATGCATCGTTAAAAAATTAAAAAATAAACGTTGAAACATGATGTACAGTTTTGTAGTTCTAATGTAACACTGCATAATATATATATATATATATATATATATATATATATATATATATATATTGTGTGTTGTATGTGTGCGTGTGTATAGACAGATAGATAACAGAATAAGGGAGATAGATCGATAAATCGATGGATAGATAGAAAGAATATATATATATATATATTTTAGAGTAGATAAGTTAGTCAATAAAATAAAGTTAAACGAAATGGTACCGATAAAATCAGCACGGAAATCATTCATTAATATTAACCAGGTGACAAAAATGAAGGACGGAGATTGAGGTTCCAAGTTTGGAAATTTCGAACCCGCCCGTGTTCTTCATCAGCAGATGCAAAAAAATAAACAGAGGGACGGTGGAGACTATCCAATTATTAGTTTTTTGAGGTGGGTGTAGTCTTCTAGTAGGTGGAATTGTTAGAAAAAAATCCGTTCCCTGTTTGATTTCTCGCCGTGCGAAACTTAATGTGAAAATAACCTTTCATTTATATATATATATATATATATATATAGATAGATAGATAGATAGATAGATATATATATAGATAGATATAGATATAGGCATTTTTTTTAAGTGTTTCACCCTAAACAAGGCGGGAAGCCACTAGGACGCAAGGGGGGGTTACAGAAGATTTGGAGCAAGATCAGATAGGAGTGATAGAGGAAAGGATGAGGAGGTAACTGGAGATATCGATTGACATTATATTTGAATAGTTGGAGATTATAGCTCTCAGGGAAACTGGAATAGGGTAGGGAGTTCCACAGGCGAGAGGTGCGAGATATGAAGCTATTGGAGTAGAAGAGACGGCTACATTTAGTAGTTTCGACAGTGTAAGGGTGAGAGCAGTATGCCAGCCTAGTAGGGCGCTTGAATTCATGAAGTCTTGGAACCAGCGAATGCAGCTCATATATATATATATATATATATATATATATATATATATATATATATATATATATATATTCACAACCATGTAACAACAAAAGAAGCCTATGTTGTAAGCACATTAGACATACCAATTTGTTCGATAGCTCAGTCACTAAATCTACTTTCAAAATCTACCACAACTCTAACTGTAGAAGTCCTAACATAATTTACCTCAGGAATGAATATTATGCCAGTAACAATGTGTGAAAATCTGAATGGTCCTTTCACTACAGAATTAATAATTATCGTAATCGAATTAAGTCAGCTCCCCACGAAAGTTTATTACCTGTAGAACAATATTTCCGCCTAGAAAATCACGATTTTAAAAGCCATTCAAAATTCACTATAAATGAAAAAATAGAAATAGACAGAAAAGATAAGATTAGAATAATAATGGAGGAACATGAAGAGAAATGGATTTTGCGTCTCAAAACACTTCGACCAGACGGGCTTTAGCCAGAAATTTAACTAATTAGATAGAATTAATATATAACCCCGTAAATAAACTTACATTTCTCAGCCACACAGGACAGACATGCTTCAGAAGTGTTGAGGTCCCACACTTATACACACAACCACACTGATATATATATATATATATATATATATATATATATATATATATATATATATATACGCATACACACATTACACACACTCCCAAATAGCTAGAAGATTACGCGCACTTAACACACACAACCCATTCCCCCAAACCAATAAAACTGTCAAAATGACCAAGGAGGGAATTCTTAATCAGGAATTTGTCATCTTCTATCTTAAAAACAACTTCAAAGAGGCCGTTTGACCAGAAGGACTGGTCAAAATTATCGATAGAAAACAAATGAAAACTACAGATAAAGTTCACTTTCTTCAGAAATAGTCATTCACTCCTGGAGTTTACTGCTACTAACAAGAAGGGACTTTTCTCTCCTGGTGATGGCCATGCTGGCCGAAACTAGTCGAGTAAGCTAATTGAAATAATAAAACAAAAATATATATATATAATATAGAACCGAGAGTATCTGAAAATTTTAATTTAAAAAAAAAATAGTTTTGCTAATTAGCCCATAGCTGGGGGGGAAGAGATTGATTCATATTTTTTCCTAGGGTATTTACGCGTTAGTGAATATAATTGTCTGAATTGTTTTATGAACCATTTTCAGGTTATTTGAAGTCAGAAAATATTTTTAATTTGCAAGAATTTTCTTTTTAGATTTTAATGATTTAGTGATACAAGTCTTACTAATTAACCCGTAGCTGAGGGGAAGATTTGTTGATTCATACATTTCCCAAGGCTATTTGCGCGTAAGTGAATCTTACGAATCCAGCGGTAATTGGAAATCGGTTCTCCGTGTAATAATTCAGAACAATTATCCATTACACTAACCGCAGATCCAGACTTTCAGCACCCGGAGGTGATAGTACAGAAGCCGGCGTTTCAACGTCATGTGACTGTAAGCTTATATATATATATATGTACACACACACACACACATACACATACATATATATATATATATATATATATATATATATATATATATATATATATATATACACGTATAGGATTGCTGTATACGGAATAAATTCCAATAACCAAAAAATACTATTCTTAAAAGAGTGCTGAATACAAAGTAGAGCAAATACAATATATTTGAAAATTATAACATAAATATCTTATAAATATATTATAAAATCACAACAAAAATAGCCAAAAATAGGTTCTATATTCAACTCCATCTCTTGATAAGAGACCAGAACTGTTGAAACAAAATGGCTATATTTGTAGTGATTTTATAACATGTTTGTTATAATTTTCGAATAAATCATTATATATATATATATATATATATATATATATATATATATATATATATATATATATATTAAAAAGAAGAGAGAAACCGCAAACTTTTGGGGTTGTAATGAGTTTTTTTTTTT